>BQNB010018180.1:27445-68697 GCA_026074375.1 Tanacetum coccineum | reverse complement strand
TGATAAGTTTCTGGTATTTGAGTATCCTATTGCGGGTTATAATTTATCTTATTAATTTACATATGTTGCAATTATAATTATTAGTAATTTGCATTGTACTATTTTAAAGCATCAGAAGCACATCCAACATATTGGTATCAATAAATGAGTCTAAATTGGAAGGTAGGTACCTTTGACATCCATTCAATGACTTATTTAACTCCTCAATGCTGAGACAAAGTGACAACATAAATCTTATGGCAATTTCAGGTACTTAAAATAGCAGCTTAATGTTAATCATGAAATACATCACCTTAATGTTAATCATAAAACAGCAGCTTAATGTTAAACTATCTGATCTACGTGACCTTAATGTTAAACTATCGGAGGGAAATACTAACTTTTACTTTCATAAATAATATCATAAATTTCATAAGACATACTGCACTTGGAAGAGTGTTGTTGAATTTAATTAGATTTTATCCTAAGATCCAGTGTTACAGCTAAAATAATAACAGTTATGTTGTTTACCAGAGAAGTGTTTCATCTACCACAACGCAAGTTTGATGCAAGCGTTCTTGTATCATGTTACACTCCGACTGAAGTTCTCGTGTCTCTTTTAACATGCGTTCTATGTCAATGTCCTGCTTCGGGCTGTTTCTTAGTGATCTATTTTATCCGCTCAAGGTAGGATCTTCTTGTAGCCAATTTGAGTAGTTTATCAACTTCTTTTGACATAATTGAAAGTTCATCTTCCCTAAATTATATAATAGTATTTAGAGTTCTCATACGACTTTGTTAAAAATTTCATACCAATGAGTAAATGAGCACGGTGGGAAGCACACTTTTACCTTTGCTTTGTTTCAGATAATACGCATACCAAGTCATTCTCAAAGTTTATCCAATAATGTTTATGACGAGAATATGGTTACTTCGCGGACATAGCTTGTTCGAGTTTTTGTTTTTTCTCTTCTAAAGGCCTTATGGTGGCTTCCCTGTTTCAAATAATAACTCTTTTAAATAAAGTGTATTATAGCAGATTATATAGGACAAAAATAAAGAATCAAGAGCGATTTTTTAGTCAGTAGCTAATTATGCGATAGCGTTTCTAAGCAAAATTACCATTTTTGACTCTATTTTGCAAGATTATGTCCCTTTGCATCTATTTGCTCATGGAGTTGAGTAATGTATGAATTTAAATATTTGTTTGTCGAAAGCCATTTCCACAGCCGCTTTTAACAAATCATACAACTCCAACGAACTTAGCCACTTGACGCATGCATTCCCTTTACAATACATTAGTGTGATGCGCTTTAGCCGTTGCAAGTTCCACACCTAATAACTGCTACAATACCAAAAACCATACAATAATAAAAAAAACCATCACAACAAATATTTAATCACCTACAAAAACGAATCACCACTTCTAACATATTCATATCTATACATTTTAATTGATAACAATTCAAAACAGCTAAAACTATACAACCTAAAAATCATATATCAATTAAAATTACTAAGACAAACTTAAACAAATCGTATAATTTAGCTTATTGGATTAACTGGTGCTTGAAAGAGCCATCTTTCGATTTTTATAAATGTTTGATTTGGCATAAAAAAATTTAGGGTTGATTACCTGGATTAATCCTTTGATTGGGGACGTTTTTTTTTCCACTGAATGCTGAAAAAAATTCTCGGTGTGTGTGGTTTTTTTAGAGGTTTTGTTGACAGATTCTTCTTTACATTAAATGCTGGAAGTGAGGATGTATATGGACCGTTGATTAAAAATTGAATATATAGGTGGCGTTTTTTAGTTTTTTTGGGTGAAGATTAGATTTTCAAAAGCTTGTTTTATATAAGTTATAGAAGATATAGATAGGTTATAGATTATTGGGAGTTTTTTGCATTTCGGTTTTTTTAACCCGATTATTTTCCTCTCTTCCCACTCACGACTCTATTTGCATTTCGGGTTTCTTTTAACCCGGTAACACATCACTCACAACACACTCTCTTCATCTCTGTCTGTTTTTTTAAGGGTTTTGTTGACAGATTCTTCTTTACATTAAATGCTGGAAGTGAGGATGTATATGGACCGTTGATTAAAAATTGAATATACAGGTGGCGTTTTCTAGTTTTTTTTGGTGAAGATTAGTTTTTCAAAAGCTTGTTTTATATAGGTTATAGATTTTATGTGTAAAATGTGTGCATGAAATCGTGTACACAAATGTGGGATATAAACAAGCAAAAGAACCCGCGCGTTGCGGCGGGGCTAATTTTTTCCCGAATAATTTTTTTTACGTTTCGGGGGTTTTTTTTGGGCGATGCGTTATGGCGGGGCTAATTTTTAATATTTTCTTTTTTTGTATGATTCGGGGAAAAAAAATTTGCGTTGGGACGGACTAATTTTTTCCCGAATATTTTCTTTTTTTGGGACGGTTTTGTAATTTTTTTACGGGAATTTTTGTGTAAGAAAATCGTAAATAGTTAAAAGGTGAGGATACGTTTTCTATTTTTTTACTTTGGGCCAGATTTTAGGCTATTTTTGGGTTGTTTTTTTTTGGCTAATTTTTTCCCGGATATTTCCTTTTTTTGTATGATTCGGGAATTTTTTTTTTTGCGTTGGGACGGGTTAATTTTTTCCCGAATATTTTCTTTTTTTGGGACGGTTCGATATCTTTTTTTTTGGGCCGATGAATGTAAAAAAGTTGTGAACAATAAAAACTTGACGTGTTTTTTTTGTTAATTTTTTTACGGGATTTTTTGTGTAAGAAAATCGTAAATAGTTAAAAGTTGAGGGACCGTTTTGTATTTTTTTTTACTTTGGGCCAGATTTTATGTGAATTTTAGGCTAGTTTGTCGACAAATGTGTATATTAGTAATAATTTTTTTTATATGGCTTATGTGTTTGGCTTCATGTTTAAAGTGTTTTTTTTTGTAATATGGTTTTTTTTAATTTAATGGTTGTATGTTTTGTGATCCTAGTCGATTTTTTAAAGTTATTTAGGTATCGAAGATGTTTCCGCGGGTATTTTTTTTATCTGAATAAATCGGAACTTTTGTAATATTTTTTTCCCTCCTACTTTGTGCATACAAATTAAAAAAAAAACAATTTAAAAAAAAACCAAAATCGGGCTGACCCAAAATGAGAGCTCGTTACTGTAGCAAAGTGACCCACTGTCAAAACGACAGTGGATTTGTCACTGATTGTGTATATTTATAATGTGTATAAAAACGTGTGTATAAAATAGTTCACGTACCAAAACGGAACATTAGAAAAAAGTTCACGTACGAAAACGGAACATTAGAAAAAGTATTAAACATGCCACATAGGCTTTTTTCCGGTTTTATAACTTTTTTCTCGGTTGTCAGTCAAGGTTGGTGCAAATTAACACAAAACTTGAAAGTTCGTTACATTAAGTGGAACAAAAAAAAATTCACTTACCAAAACAGAACATTTAAGAAAGTATGTTGGTATTGTACGGCTAAAACCCTTAAACAAATTTATTTCTCTTCTTTTATACAAGCATGTTCTTGCAAATTTAAAAATAGTGCTTCCTTAAGAGAATGTAATGTTAAGCAAAAGAAGTAAACTCTATGCCCATTAATGATTGTAAGTTTATTCAAATGATATATCGAAAATTCATAATTCATGCAAGTGATGGTGGGTTTTTACAACTTTTCTTATTATTTAATTTCCACAAAATACTCAATCCATGATCGAATAATTCATACTTCAAAGTTTTTATATTTGACGTAAATGGCATACGGCAATTTGGAAGTTTATATATAGTTTAAATCGGTAGATGCAAATGAATCAATCTATACACGTTGACTTATAATGATTTATGCCGAATGACCTATTTGTCGCCTCAGAGCGAGAGTAAAAAAACTCCACCCCCTAGAACAAACATCAATGTTACGCGCAATCTATGTATCCGGTATTTTAGTCTATTCGTAATGCCAGATTTTTAAGCCAAACACAAACATGAACGAATATATAGTGATTCTTTTATTGAACTATTAATCTGCCGGTAAAATCTAAACAGGAAGGGTATTTCAACATCCTCCATAATAGCGTGGAAATATAGCTAACAATTCTGCCAAAGACGTAAAAACGAATAAAAGGAACTGTTAAGTAAAAATGCTGCTTTTGTCCCCTAATGACCGCGGATGACAAAACATGCGACTGCTATAGCTCGATCGTTGGGTCATGTACTAGATCACTTGGCTACTTGGGAAGTGTTTTAGAAAGAAACAATATTACGCATTTCCGTATTTATGTCCTGTATAAACCTTCTATGCATTTCCGTATTATGATTTTATTCATCTTTTTGGCGTACAAAAAACAATACAGCTATCACAAATCACACGTAAAAAATGCAAATTTATGAAGGAACTTAGACGAATACCCGTGCACGCACGGAAAATTCCTAGCGGCCGATAATTAAGAATATGCAATATTGTGGTACGTTTTTCGTGTAACGTTCAAACATAATACGTGAAGATATCAAAATGTTGTGACATGCGATAATTCACTTCAAACAATAATTTTTGTCATGTATCAAAGAACATATAACAACCCGTTTATCAACATCAAAGATCATGAAGGACAAATGAATTTTATAACCTTCATTGCATTAAGCAAATAAAAGTTATTATTGACAGTGGTTTTCATCAAGGGGATTAATAAAGACTCTTATATTTGTACGAAATATTACTCCTAAATATAATGATTCACAATTGAAAAAAATTAGTGAATAAGATCTATTTAGATACGCTTGTTATTCATACTATAATGATTAACAATAGAAAGAACATGTAATGAAATTGAGTTTTTAATGTACTTAACCACATTCTTGTCATACAAAAATTACAAATTCTAAGAAAATTGCATTGAAACCGTCTCATCAATGCACGTCCTTTTCTTTTCAAACAAATTTCAAATCAAGTATTAAAGATTAAGCGTTGCCATTTATACATTTTAAATTTCACTATTCTTAATTTAAAACATATTAGGTAAATGTTATATATGTAGTAAAGAAAAATAAATGTCATAAATAAAGATAATGGCAACATATGTGTAAAGTTTGAAAAACTATTTAGTGAAAATCAGTTTGATTAGGCCATAAGAATTTCTATTAATATCTTTTCCGGAAAATAAGTAGAATACACGGTTGACAAATAACCAAAATACATTATTTTTACATTATATAATCATTTCTATACTTATCAAATTTTAGGTTGAAACTCTTTCAACCCACAAATACATGATTGGCATAAATTTCTAAAATCATTCATATATTTCTACAAGGTTGACATAAGTTATACTTTATTTTCATCATTTAAAATTCATTATTTTGTTTTCAAATTTTCTCAAATCATTTCTATATTCGTAATATAAATTTTTAACTTTCTCAAATCATTCCCTTATTAATAATAATTGTTATTATATGTTTCAAAGTCAACTGACACATGAAGAATATTTGTAACTTAATCATTGTTAATTAGCTTCTCTGTAATGTAAAGTAATTTATCAAACAAATTGATTTTCTTTTGATAGTTAGTTATGATAATACACGATATTCAAAGATCTAATCACATCTTGCAAAACATAATTAGACTATATTAGTTTTAGAAAAAGTAATTAAATTAAAAGATGAAACAAAATGAGCAAATATCATAATTCATAATCATATAGTATCGTAAGATAAGAAATAGTTACACTAATTCAATGTGCTTTACTATTATATTCAAGTTCAACAAATAAAAAATAAAAATAAGTTCAACACATTCAATGACATTACCTTATACGGGAATGATTATGATTGCCGTTTATACAATTACTGTAGTAAGCTTTCTATAATGAATTTTTAGTTTTCAACAATTTGTTGAATATTTCAATAGCATTCAATGATTGACATTTATATATAATTTAGCTAATTATGTCCCGTATAATTTAAATATGCAATTTAATTTAGCCATTTATGTTTGTATAATTTAAATATACAATTTAATTTAGTCAATAACATTCAATGATTGCCATTTATACAATTAAAAGTATCACAATGATCAAATTCAAAATTATAACAAATTACACTTGTCAACATCGGCGAAAATTCCGGCAATAGAGACGACGGTGACAGCCCAAATTCATTTTAAAAAAAAGGTTAGTATTACAACTCAAATTCAATTAAAAAAAGTACAAAGAAGTTGCAAAACTCAAATTCACAGCGGAGTGTGGTTTCAATGGTGCTTCTCTTTTTCGGCAAGTTTGATTTTTCCGGCGAGTTTGATTTTTCCGGCGAGTTTGATTTTTCCGACGAGTTTGATACTTGAGATGACGATAACGTCATCCTAAGGCACAGCAGGGACAGCGTCATTTTCTGGAATACCATATTTCTCATCATCACTAGAATATTCTTCATCACTTGACTATTCTTCATCACTTGAGATGACGATCACGTCATCCCAATGAGGAGCAGGGATATCAGGGACAGTAGGGACATCATCAGGAACCAAATAAAGAACCATTTTGTTGTTAATGTTAATGGAAGAAGACTTGGATGAAATGAAAAACCAAATGATGGTTCATTATATAGGGTATAGAAAACTCTTAAGTTTGAATTTAAATACAAATAATTTCTCGCCCATTATAAATTTATTCTTTGAGTTTTGTATATACAGTAAGAATGCAAGAGAAATTAATTTTATTTCCAAAATGAGTTTTGGTTTTGTCAATTTTCTTTTATTCCATGCGTTTTGATTTCTTTTATTCCCTGTGTTTCAACATTTCCAAATTTACACAATTTTCAACTTTCAAGAAATGATTCAAGTAGGGGTGTATTAATTTTTCAACATTTCCATATTTACATAATTTTCAACTTTCAAGAATACACCAAATTTGCTTTATAAAGTAGTATAGATAGTATAGATATTCAAGTTTAACAAATAAAAAAATCAAAATAAGTTCAACACATTCAATGACATTACCTTATACGAGAATGATTATGATTGTCATTTATACAATTACTATAGTAAGCTTTCTATAATGAATTTTTAGTTTTCAACAATTTGTTGAATATTTTAATAGCATTCAATGATTGACATTTATATATAATTTAGCCATTTATGTCCCGTATAATTTAAATATGCAATTTAATTTAGCCATTTATGTTTGTATAATTTAAATATACAATTTAATTTAGTCAATAATATTCAATGATTGCCATTTATACAATTAAAAGTATCACAATGATCAAATTCAAAATTATAACAAATTACACTTGTCAACATCGGCGAAGATTCCGGCAATAGAGACGACGGTGACAGCCCAAATTCATTTTAAAAAAAAGGTTAGTATTACAATTCAAATTCAATTAAAAAAAAGTACAAAGAAGCTCTCTTTTTCGGCAAGCTTGATTTTTTCGGCGAGTTTGATTTTTCCGGCGAGTTTGATACTTGAGATGGCGATAACGTCATCCCAAGGCACAACAGGGACAACGTCATCTTCTGGAAATAACCATATTATCTCATCACATTGAAATAATCTTCATCACTTGAAATTCTTCATCCACTTGAGATGACATCACGTCATCCCAATAGACAGGATAGCAGGGACATATGGACAATAGGACATCATCAGTAACCAAATAATGAACCATGTTAATGTTAATGGAAGAAGACTTGGATGAAATGAAGAACCAAATGATGGTTCATTATATAGGGTATGAAAAACCCTTAAGTTTGAATTTGAATACAAATAATTTCCCGCCCATTATAAATTTATTCTTTGAGTTTTGTATATACAGTAAGAATGCAAGAGAAATTAATTTTATTTCCAAAATGAGTTTTGGTTTTGTCAACTTTCTTTTATTCCGTGCGTTTTGATTTCTTTTATTCTCTGCGTTTCAACATTTCCAAACTTACACAATTTTCAACTTTCAAGAAATGATTCAAGTAGGGGTGTATTAATTTTTCAACATTTCCATATTTATACCATTTATTAGATTATATATACACCTCATTCCTCAACGCCTCAAATTTTTTATAGCCCTCTCCATACACAAGTTATGGTCCTCTCTTCCTTCCTTCATATTCTTCTTCATAGCCCTTCATAAACCACCACAATAACCTCTATTATCCTCAACAACCTTCGCTCGAATGGAAAAATCAAATACACAAACCCATGATTTCATGAATGCAGAGACAATCTCTCAATTTGCCATCGTCCCACCAAAAGAAAATTCCATTAGGCTCTTTGGAAAAGAATTACGTGGCAATGATTCAGCTAATATTATCACCAGGGACTCAACTTCTCCTCACACCGCCACTATCAACAATGACGAAACCAAAGAAAAAGTTAAAAATCGCAGAATGTTTGAGTGTCTCTATTGCTGCAAAAACTTCCCAACATCCCAAGCCCTTGGTGGCCATCAAAATGCACATAGAAAGGAACGATCACACGCCAAGCAGGCTCATCAACAACGCACTACCACCACATTGCTGCCCTATCCCCACTTCTCGAGTCCTAGTAACATTTTTAATTGGAACAATAGTACTAGGTTTAACGGAGGGAAAGCCCCTTATATCTTCCATCCAACACTTATCAGTGGCAGGCCATTGACCCCTTGGCGACACCCAACCGTGATGCAAAATATGGCAATATCTGATCTTGGTATTAGGAGCTTTTATAAGCATGAATCGAAGCAAAGCTTTCATGGTCAAGTTAGTCTAGATTTGCATCTTTAGTATCTTTTATTTCTATCCTTCTCAGGTTTCATAATGTCACTAGAAAACGAGTTCACGCCTTAGAACTAGTTGTTTGTTTATTAATGTATTTTGAAATGAAAATGATATCTGATAATATTTGCGTGAGTTTAATATGCATGTGGCATACGAAGCAATTTACTTGCATGGTTCATTAGTTTTGGTCTCATGGATACACAAAGATAAAAAACTAGTAATACTTCAAACGTTAAGCCAAATTTCTTAGAAACTTATTTGTAAGATCATATATTGATACAATGGTGACAGTGTACTTCAAGTTGGATTTCACTTATTATCTACTACGATGCATAGAAGTAACAAGCATAATTGCCCGCGCGTTGCTGCGGGGCGTTATTTTTGTTTTTGTCTTTTTATTTATTTTGTGCGGGTTTATTTTTTCGGTCTCATGTTTAACAGTTTTTTTATATGGCGTATGTGTTGGGCTCATGTTGGCGGTATTTTTTTATCTGAATAAATCAGTACATTTGTAATTTTTTTTTCCTAAAAAAATTCCTATTTTGTGCCGAGCAAAAAAAATTTTATGCTGCCTAATTTAAAGAAAAAAATGTTTAATAGTTTTTCTATATATGTGCGTATGTGTTGGGTCTCATGTCGCGAGTAGTTTTTTATCTAAATAAATAAGTACTTTTGTAATATTTTTTCCTTATTTTGTGCCGATTAGTTTTTTTTTATGTTGCATACGTTAAAGGGAAAAGAAAAAAAACCAACTGGGCTGACCCAAAATGGGAGCCCAAAAAATGGGCACTGTGGCAAAGCGGTCAAAACTACGTCGTTTTAACCGAATGTGCGGGTTTATTTTTTCGGTCTCATGTTTAACAGTTTTTTTATATGGGCGTATGTGTTGGGCTCATGTTGGCGGTATTTTTTTTATCTGAATAAATCAGTACATTTGTAAATTTTTTTTCCTAAAAAAAATTCCTATTTTGTGCCGAGCAAATTTTTTTTATGTTGCCTAATTTAAAGAAAAAAAAATGTTTAATAGTTTTTCTTTATATGGGCGTATCTGTTGAGTGTCATGTCGCGAATATTTTTTTATCTAAATAAATAAGTACTTTTGTAATTTTTTTTTCTTGTTTTATTCCGATTAGTTTTTTTTTATGTTGCATACGTTAAAGGAAAAAAAAACCCAACTGGGCCGGCCCAAAATAGGAGCCCAAAAAATGGGCACTGTAGCAAAGCGGTCAAAACTAGGTCGTTTTAACCGAAATATAGTATACGTATATAATGATGTGAATCATGATTTGCTCATATAAACCATTAAATCTTATTTAAGAAGGCAACAAACACATGCGAGACCAATAATAACTCTTAGGATCATATCGCAATTTAACCCGGCCACACGTTTGACATCTTAGCCCACATGGGTTCGTCATGAATTGCAATCTCAGTAACCACATTAATGTCATGGCCCTCGTACTGTGTTGTTAACGCAAAAACGTGTGATAGACTCGCCCTCTCCCATTAAGCTAAACATGAAAACCTCATCCGTGTACCCATTTTATTTATGACAGATTACGAAGGTAATCTTTACTAGTTGTCCTCTTTCTTTGGCCTCACGCTTTTTGTTTTGTGGCTCGGGTAGCAGAAACCATCATCGCTTAGTGTCACAAATAGGGGCATATAAACATCCGTTGCAAACTTGAGAAGTCGTCGAAAAATATTTTATAGAAAGTTTTCCACGAACCTTTTTATGTCCTATCGTTTTTGTTGCATATCACGGTTATCACCATTTCGATGAATAATTGATGCACGCTGAAACATTATGCTTGTTTGAAGGTCATACATTTTTCAGAATTTTTTTTGGCTATATTCAGCCACTTGTTTTTTTATCAATCGCTAATCATCAATTAGCTTGTTTAAAACATACGTCAATACAAAACTTTAATCTGATTAGTAACTGATATATGTGCTTATTCTGCTGGAAACTATTATTCATCATCCCTTTACGTACGCGTGTTTAATGCTAGTCCAGATAAATAAATTTACATTGTAACCGGAACAACTCTCGTATATAGAAAATAATAGAGCTTTGATAGGAGATTACATCGATCTAATTGATTCTTTGTTACACGATTATGTGAATTTTGTTTAAAATTAACAGCATTATGATAACTTCTAAAATTCTATGACCATCTGCACTCATCAATAGTACGTGATTGACATAAACATCATACTCAACAATGGCATTTCGATTCTTAAAATCGATAAGATGACTTTTTGCAAGCGGCGTAACCACGTGCAAAACAGAAAACCCCATACCTACGATCGACGTCTCCCTCACTGGAGAGAGCACGAAATTTCTTTCTAGTATACTCAAAGTACTACCATTATACTTTTCTTCAAGAAAAACCTAGTTCATAATCATCAACGCCCAAAGTCATTTAAGTCAGCAAAGGATACATCCCTTGTGCTATTCCCACAATTTCTTAGGTTCGTTCCAGTGCGGGAGGTGTTGCTCATGGCAGCCTGGGCCACAAGGGCCACTCTCGGGCGGTCGTTAATGACTTAAGTCATGAAATAAGAAGTGGAGGTAGCTTAGCTTCTTTTTCTTTAAACCTGCGATTCTAGTGACACTTGAAAATTTGTTGGATTGTGCTTGAAGCATTAGTGACAACTTGAGAATGACAAGTATGCTTGTGTTTTGGTAGAATAATTAGGGCCATTGTGGTGTTTGGTCTTATTAAGAAAGTCGTAACGTATATCTCTTTTGAGATAGTTAATTACGAGACTTATGAATGCTAATTATTTCCATTAGATACTCGATGGAAATATATCATTTCATGAAAAGTTACTTTCTTTTACCAAACGCTACGTACGATCCATCACTAAAATCAGACCATTTTTAGAAATCTTGGACACTAGAAATTCTACAACCCTAACTAATCTAGAAGGTTTCTTTTCTAAACGATTATAATTATAATTATATTATAAATATACACATTTACCGACAAATACGCTGCCGTTTTGCCAATGGGCTATACCCATGCTCAAGTGGGCTAACCCATGCTCAAGTGGGCTAACTTCCTTAGCCCAATCCCACAATCATCTTCGTTTCTTCATATATACAGACATAGATCACACCAAACATTTTCCAGATACTTCTTCCATTATCTTTCATCAAATTCTCAAATCAATTAATATTAACATATCCCTAAATCATTCTCTCTAGCTCAGAATGATCCAGCGAGCTCCTTCAACAACTACTGTGGTGAAAGTGGGGGAGGAGAAAGAAGAGGTTAATGGTTAAAGTTGAAGGATTTGATTTTTTTCTGAAACGAGTAAGTATCTCTATTGTTATCATGATGACTTTTAAATATGGATAACTAAGTTTGATGTGTTATTAAGATCTAATTTACTCTATTGGTGAATCGGGATTTGTTAAAGTTTAGTTCTTTTGGGTTTTTCGTGTGTTCATGTGATAAAGATTGTGTCAACATGGGTTTGGTCTAATTCAATGAGTTTGGTTATATGCCAAAACCGAAAAAGAAAAGCAACCCTAGCCTTTTAAGTCCCTCAGCATACACAAAGGCTGTGTAATTTAGATTTAGTAATGTAAGAGTATGTGTATGTGATCGTGAGCCTAAGTTGCGATTTTTATTAACTTTTCGATAACATTGTGAAAAGAAAAATGTATGGACTGATTTTAGGATTTTTTTTTATGAACTAAGAGAAGGTTGGATAAAAGGTTAATGTTGGTAGAATGATGGTAGTCTGGATTTATCAAGTAAATGGCTGCAATTACTTTACTTAATGCAATGAGCCTTGAGAATAACCCATAACCAATTAACTCGCCTTTTCTGCAAGAGTTTTACGTTACTTGGCAAGATAGTTTTTTAATGTTCTTTTCTTGAATAGGCTATGTTGTTTCTAGATTTTGAACATGAACAATGTGATGGTTACAAGTCCAAATACAATGATGTTGCTGATGTATACAAAGGAAAGGGATTAATAAATTTCCTAGCTTGCTCTCATAGTTGCAGCTTTTAAATTATAAGTGTTGTTTTTATCATACCATTGATGTGCATTTTGAAAAGTTCATATACAATATCGTGTATCGTATTATGTGGCAATGCATTGACAACATGGCTTTAATACTTCCCAGAACCCTATATTATGGTAGGTAGGTTGATAAGTCGAAGTAGTCGACGTTAACTAGGTTTCTTTCTCTCTTTACAGGTCAGTGTCATTGTCCCCAGAATTAATGCATCAGATATAATTGCTGAGCTCGGGGAAGACAAGGAAAAAGAGATTTTGGGGAACATCCCCTTGGGTGAGTTTTTTTTCTTTCTTCGCTTTTGACATGCTACCCGTCCCTTGAATTCTAAGTTAGTTGATGAATATGATAATTTATGTGTTCCAAAATTCAACTTTCTCCAATTTCCATTTTTAATTGCCAATCATATTGCCACATAAACGATGTCATAATAAACGCTTTGTTCGAGTAGCCCAATGGTCAACACCATCATATTGAATGGAAACCTATTGTGAACTGCCGTTTAGGCTGTAAGACTGTAGGTTACTGAGAAACAATAACAAGAAATGGTAGCAGCATAAGCAAAGACGAAACGAGTTATGTCATTGGATAAGTTCAGATATTATGAATTTGGATAGAATTCCTTTTATTGTTCATTTATTTTGTTCGGTTATGCATTAGTTATGATTAAAAAACAGTATTAGTCTGCATTTTTGAAACAAATGATTTAGAAGGTTGTATCCGTCAAAGTTAGATTTTGGGTGTCATCCAACCCCTCTCACCCTCTCAGATAATATTCAGATATGGCATGTTTGAGCCGATTATAAGTTGCGTAAATGAGTTTGCTAAATAGTAAATACTAGCCCGGGCATTTTTTGAGATTTTACGTACCGACTCTTAACGACATAACTTGCTTTCAGGACTGGAATGTTGAGAAAATAAACCCAATATCTGGTAAAATGAAACGTCAATATCAATTTCACCCCATGGCTTATTAGTATCACTTTTGCGTTAATAATGTGGTGTTACGGCGTAAGAATAAAGAGGATAAAGATGAGAAGACCAATACTTTGCTGTTTTTCTTAATCAAACAGAAACTTTGCTCATCGATGAGAAGAACAATCTCGACAACAAATATAAATATTACACCTTCTGCTATGTGTTTGTGTTTGTTCTTCTGATATATCAGTGTGATAAAGTAAAAAATTTATGTTATAGTGTGATATCACCTGGTATGTGATGAAGTAGCATAATAATATGTATATACACCGTAATAGATATTAATTTGGGAGGGGTATATCATTTTAATCACATGGTAACCCAAACAATCTACATCATGTTAAAAGGAAACCAATTCAAAATAAGGCTTATTTATGGACCAATGCAGAATATATGTTTTTTTTATAATAGTGGGTTAATAACCTTATTTGAAATTTTTTAGGAATGATTTTCTTTAGCAACGTTTATGTATTGGATCTTATATCAGGTCTAGCGCACGTTTTAGGCTAACTTGGTTTTAATGGAAAATTATGAAATACGAAGTAGTTATTTAATGGATTTATTTTTGGGGTGATGTAGGAAACATTTGCTGAGTATACAACAAGAACAAAATTTGAGAGACCATTATTAAGCGGTGTGGCATATTCACAACGGGTAATAAATGCCGAGAGGGAAGAAATCGCAAGGCAACATGGCAGGATTATATAAACAATGGCAATACTGTTTCTTGATTGAAGGATGCACCTGTCTCAACCCAATTTAAGGTATGACCAAATGGACAGCTAAGAGTTGTTTGATGCTGTTTTCTAAGTTTAAACTGCAGCGAATTGGCCGCACGCTATTGCAGCCGAAGTATCCCCGCCTTTGATGCCTTACTATGTTTGCAGCCTTGCAGGTTGAAAATTTAAAATTTTTATCCACATTTAAATGTCTACTTATAACATTTGTAGACAGATAATTCAGATTCATTCTTTGCGTTTAATTAACAACCCCGTACTAAACCGTAGGAGGATACCGGGCTGTTGAATTGAAAATCCTAGGCTGCTGTGTCGCGATGTTATGAGACCGAAAAAATAAACCCACACAAAATACAATAAGAAAAAAAGAATGCCCCGCAGTAACGCGCGATTGTCATTTAATATAAGAAAAAAAAACTATTAAACATGAGACCGAAAAAATAAACCCGAAAAAAAAAATTAATGCCGCGCAACAACGCGCGAAAAATTAACGCCCGCAGCAACGCGCGGGTAATCTTGCTTGTTTAAAACAATCTAAGCTTTTAAGTGACTCTAAAACGATTGAGAGGCCGTGAAAACAGTTGGCAGAGAGTGGTAGAACCCGCGTTAGTGACGACTCACGACATGAAAGTGATTGGACAAATAACCATGAAAAAGTGATTTTAGGTGCAATTAAGTTATGCTCATACGGTACTAACACCGCGAGACCATCAACGTTTAATATGTTACCACAATTCCCGTTGCACCTAGTAAGTCAACTTAGCAAAGTTGTCACAGTGTGTACATAAATCATGTTGTTTCTGAAAGATAATATAAATTGATATTGATTGGATTGATTCTTTAATTATAATTGATAATAGCCAACCTATATATAAGATACAAATGAAGCTTATAGACTATGGGCTCGGGCCAATGGGCCGATTACATTAAATATACTAAATATACAATATGTACTTTAATACGCCCCCGCAGTTGGAGCGGGAGATTTGCGAACGCTCAAACTGGATCTGAAATGAGTAAACAACGTGTTGGGAATTAAAGACTTCTGAAGTTACTACAATTAGTTTTGGAAGTTAATGCTGCTGGTTCAAGTTTGTCCTGCTGCTGAAGATTAGAGAAAACAGTCTAAGTCATTAGTACTGTTAGTATTATAGTTAGTGCTACCAGTACAAAGTGTTAGTACTGTCAGTTATTAGTACTGTTAGTTATATAGTTAGTACTGTTAGTATAAATAGTTAGTACTGCTAAAGTGATATGCATGAGATATATTAGGAATAGATATGCATTGATCACTTGACACGTTTTGTAAGCCCATTAGGGTTTCCTTAGTGTATAAAAGGAACCCTACGGCATAGATCTAAATAATTAGTTTTTCATATTAGTATTCATAGCTTGCATAGCAATCATAGTTAGTATTCATAGCTATTTTGTAACTCAAAATAGTATTCAATATATTGAAAGTTTAGTAAAGATCTTTGTATGCGGAATCTACACTTTGATACTCTAGAAGTATTTAGCAATGGAACAATACCAATAATGAATATATCACTAACTGCTTCAATATTATTGATAATACGAGTACTCTTGAATAGTACTAGGGTTACAAACCTTGAAGCTTGGACCGTTTCGATGGTGGAAGTTTCAAGCGTTGGCAAAAGAAAATGCAATTTCTTTTAGCCACATTGAACGTTGCATATGTCCTGACCAAGCCGTACCCCGAGGAATCCAAAGACAAAACCCTGGCTGCGTTCCGTGCGTGTTTCAAGTTCGAAAATGACGATTTCATTTGTCGTGGACATATCCTCAATGCTATGTCGGATCCGCTCTTCGACGTATATCAGAACTATTCCACGGCTAGGTAACTTTGGAATGGAATGCTCTCGAGGAACGTTACTTTCATAGAAGGACGAAACAAGTAAGAAACATTTATCTGTTTTCTCAAATTTAATTTCTTACAAATGGTAGATTCGACATCCATAATGTACCAAATGTATGAACTTGGCACATTCTTAGTATGTTCTTAAAACAACATGAACATGGATGAATCAATACAAGTGGCATCCATGATTGACAAACTCTCATCCACTTGGAAAGATGTTAAGAAAAACCTTAAACACCATAAGGATGATTTATCCTTGAAAGACCTTGGTGAGCATCTTCTTATTGAAAAACAATATCGTTTGTAAAACAAAGCAAACAATGACACGTCCAAGGTACACGTCGTGAAGGAAAAGGGAGAATCTTCCAAAGCTGGTGGAAAGAAACGTAGGCACGATGATAGGGACAAAAAGAAGTCCAAAAAGAACAAAATGATGTCATCTGCTACAACTACAAAAAGCCAGGATATTTCAAGCAGGAATGCCGCTCGTTAAAGAAAAAACAAGATGGAGGCAATGACAACAAGAACAAAGATAATAACTTTGTTTTCATGGCATACTTGTCATGTCAAGGTACTTGGGTGGTTGTAAATCGGTATTTAAAAATTGTAAGAAACCATAGATTATGGTTTGGAATATATCGGAGATCCATCACTATTAGAAGGTTATACTGTTGCAAGTTGGATAACTGATCAAGAAGACTACGCATCCATAAGCGGATGGATATTCACTCTTGGTGGGGGTGCAGTGTCTTGTGGATCATAGAAACAGAGTTTGTTAACAGACTTTACTATGACAACAGAGTTTGTGGCGATGGCCCCATGGCTATTAAGAAGCAGAATAGTACGGGGACTTGTTAATATAAATATCTTTATGGCCGATAACCCTATGCCCATCAATCTTTGTGCATATGTTGAAGTCAAATCTAACCATGAATCAAGAATGTAAAATTCTATACATTGGTAAGTCTTTACCTATAGGTCTTAGACACTAAAAATTTAATCAGTCAACTAAGCAAGGGTGATCACCATTAGTGTCTTACAATTGAGTAAGAACTTATAATGCCAAGACTGATTAAAGTATGTGAGGGATGGGAGCAAGCCCACACAACAAAGTCACCCATGATGGAACCTTGCCTTGACGCTTGGTATTTCACCAAGTCTCAAGATCAAGTAAAAGTACATCATCCGAACGTGACTGAAGTTCTACGAAATTCAGAAAATACCATCCCAAGGTTAGTGGAACTTAGAACCGTAATGCAGTTAAAGGTTGAATCGAATTCTTAATGGACTTATAACACAAATTGTGTTGGATTGTTTCTAGTTACGGGATCAATCTTGATAATGTCCACCTATCTGAATGTGGAAGTGAGGCCGCTTTCTATGAGTTCAAGAGCTTGGCTCTAAAGCATTCTGAGAAACCAAGATAAGACCCATGGCCAGTTAAAGGGTCGGCAAAAAAGTGGATTAAATGAACGAGAGGAATGATATGCGTGAAGTGTTTCCGCTTAACATATATAGGAAGATGGTTCAATGACTTTTTTTTTTTTGTTCAAACCACTCTTACCTTAGTTAAGCTTGAGCACTTTCACTATGTAAAAATTCAAGGTGTAATATTCCATCTTTACTTATGCATAACACCCTCAGGGATTTCTAAATCGGGTTAGGTCTTATGTGTCTTTTTAAAACCTATGTCCTTTGTCTATTTTGAAAATGGTGGGGGATTGTTGGAGTAATTTTCAAAATACATTATGTTAAAATCATTTTAACTTTGAGTCTTAAAAAGAAAAAAGAGTGTTTTGTTGTGTTTTGATGTTTACCCACGAAATGGCTCTTAGCGACAGTTTTTTCTGTCACAAAATCGTTGCTATTGAACTGTAACTATTGTATAGGCGCGTCTCTTTCGAAAATCTAGCGGTTATTTATGTTAAAAGGGTAGCAATGAGGGAACCGTCGCGACTATTTCAAAAACTATCTGTTAGCGACAGATTTTGTGTCGCTAAGTCGTCGCTAAACCGTTGCTATTTGTATCTTTTTGTGAACCATTATGACTGTTACGAAAAGAAGTGTCGCTAAGGCCATTTGAATGGGTATTGTGACTGTTTTAAGGGTCACCATAGTGCCTATACAAAGGGGACGAATTTGCCAAGTTGAAAACATCAAAAACATCAAAATTCACATAACAAACCTCTTTTTGTTACACCCGATTGCTACAATTTATATTGCTATAGAAGTATAATTTGTAGTGTCTTGAAATCTTTAATAACTGGTAGTTTATCTGGATTATCACCGCTTCGTGTAGTGTTGATAATTGCTACATACGTTGCTTCATTGTATCTTGGGAAGCAATTCGTCGGTAACCCGAAACATGATTGTTCAAAAGAATGATGGGGGCGAAATTTCTTTAGGACAGAGAGAACTCGCCTTGAAGTAACAAGTAGTAGTACAAATTCACTATCGTAAAACCATCTTTATCAAACACGAGAACTATATATATAGATAGAGTAATTTTACGTTTAGTTGGTTATGGTTATGTCAGAGTTTAATATCTAGTCTTATAAGTTTAAAATTCCAACTTCATTAGGTCCGAACATTGTAATATGGTTACACCAACAGTCCTTTGCACGGTTAAAGTTAACAAAATTTGTTAAATTTATATTATTGACCAAATGTTTACGTATGGGAAGTAATCATTGGTTTGGGGTGAGGATAATCGATCGTTTGGTTTCGCATGTTCGATTAGGACCCCGAGGTACGATCGAAGTCAAGAGTGGGGTAACATTCGCGAGTCGATTATAGTGTGAGAGTATTTGTGTTGAATGTGACTTGGTCCATTTCAAGGAAATGACTTGGTATTTCTAGAGATATATGCACTTGATGATGGTCCACGTGGTGGACATCCAAGGAATGAGACAAGAATGACATTTGGCGTGTCATCCTGCCATGTTCATGGAATGCTCCACGAACTAGTGCATGTACTAGCGTAATGTATGTAGCACTACCTTTTAGGAAAATGAGGTAGTGACACGTGTTGTCTATTGCAACGACTTTAGGGATAACATCCTAGTTTAGCCATTGCCTAGATAGCCTTTATCAGGCCTGCTTTGTCAGTGTTTGACCTAGGAAGTTGTTTCCAGGTGAGTTGTGACGTCCCTAGCCTTGGCGGGCTTATCTTGTGCCTTTTATGGGTGTATGGGCTTTAGCCAGTTAGCCTGAAACTCTCATACGCTATCAAGTCCCCCCAGTCCATGTCCATCAGTATATTATGTTGATAGAAATAATGCCTAAAAACGTTATTAATATTTTTTGACCTCTCTACGTTTTGATAATCACAAAATGTAAACATGATTAATGAAAAATTATTCGTAAACAAGTAATTAGTAGTAAATTTTCATTTCAAAAATTTAATTCACTTAAGAGGTTATGAATAACATTAAATGCTTAATGCATTTTACGTCTTCAAAGGAATTTTATTCTACTCACATTTTTTATAATAATGTCAAAAATATATTTTTATAACTTTTAACAAAACATTTGTAGATTTAAAAAGAAATGTTTTATTCAAAATATATAATTTTTGAATTAAAATTAATATTAAGGGGGACCCACGGCACCCTAATTAAGAGGGACCAGCCAGAAAAGATTCCCCCTGTTTGCCTGTAAATACTGAACTATTTCCCATTGATTTTCTCACCTTTTGCACACACTTTCTTTTTGTTCTAAATCAGTTTATACTCTCCTTTCATTCCTTTGATCATTTAATCATAAAGCTTTGTTTCCAAGTGATCCAAGCTTTGATCCTCAAGTGCAAGAGAAGAATACTTCCTACCATCAAGTGAAGAAATATTAATATTAGTGTGTGTCCTTGCAACCTTGTTGCAATTGTATCATATCTTGTAAATCATTTGTGTATATTGTGAAGGTGTGTATCGTAGTTGTGTATATTAAGTAGATTGTGGTGATCATTGTAAGTATAGTTAGATCGGGGTGATCTTAGTAAGTAGTGTTAGATTGGTGTGATCAAGATAGTGTTTAGTTGAAGTGAAGTTGTGAAGAGAAGTATAGAAAGGCTGTGAAGGAGTTGTGAAGTGAAGTGAAGTTGTGGAGTACGGTGAAAGTTGTGAAGTGAAAGAAAAAAAGTTGTTGTGGGTGAAGCGCATGTTGTGATTGTCGTGTATGTAGTGTGGTTAGTTGTGATAGATTGGTTCTACCTAGGATTAGAACTCAACATTTGGCTTAGTGTCGAAAATTGGTGTAAGCTAAGTTGTGTACATTTTCTCCGCCTAAAGGGAGCTTGTTGACATAGTGAAGAAAACTCTCGAGTTTGGTGCTCGAGGAGTGGAGTAGGACGAAGAGGTGCTTCGTTATCGAACCACTATAAATCCTCGTGTGTGGTTGATCTTTCTCCATCTCTTATTCTTTTTCTTGCATACTTATTTCATACCTGTATTACTTATTTGATTAGTTCAATTGTTAATATTGTGAAACATTGTGAATTCACACTAAAGTCGGATCTAAGTTTTTAAAATCAAACTAAAACATCAAATTAAAAAGAGGTAACTATCAACCCTCCTTTATTTTCCTCAATTGGTATCGGAGCCTCGGCCAAACCAAGATTTTTAAAATAAAAATTGTAATTTTAAAACTGGAATCGATCTATGGAATCGACAAAAATATTTAGAAGGGCAATATATGCAAAAGGACCACCACTATTTGGAAATGATGGATTTTATTTATGGAAAAAATAGTTTCGAAACTTAGTGAAATCAAAAGAATCTCAGATCTTTGGCATGTTATTACTGTGGTGATTTTCTCCTATTCAAAATAATCCGAAACTAAAAAGATGAAATAGTTACCGTTTGATAAACAAAACGATTTCTTAAAAAACAAAACTTGCATAAAATTAACGAAGCCAAAATGGGTGACTTATAATGCTTTGCCACGTAAAGTATATAAAAGAATTTTTATGTGTAAAATCCACAAAAGATATTTGGGATATTTATTATCACTCACCAAGGTAATAGTCAAGTAAAAGACAACGAAATAGATCTTCTTGTTAAACAATATGAACAATTACAATTCCAAAAGAGGAATCAATAGATAATGCTTTTGCTAGATTTAACAACATTATTACTAGTCTAAAAGCACTTGATGAAGGTCATTCTAGCAAGACTTTATGTTAGAAAATTTTTAAGGCACTTCATCCTAAGTGGTGCGCAAAGGTTACGGCTATTGAAGAGTCGAAAGACTTGACATCATTATCAGTTGATGAGCTTATTGGAAACTTGAAAGTTTATGAAGTGATAATAAAGAAAGATTCAGAAATGGTCAAAAGCAAAAGAGAACAAAATAGATCTCTTGCTTTGAAGGCCAAAAATGAATCTAGTGATGAAGATAGTTCGACTTCCGATAGTGAAGACGAAGAATACGCCATGTCCGTAAAAGAATTCAAGAAATTCTTCAAAAGACGAGGAAGATTTGTAAGATAACCACGAGACGAAAGAAAGTCATTTCAAAGAAGTAGAAATGACAAAAATGGTAAAAGTGAAAGAAAATGCTTTAGATGTGGAGATCCGAATCATCTCATCGGAGAATGTCCAAAGTCGCCAAGAAGCAATAATCAAAGAGCTTTTATTGGAGGAGCATGGAGTGATAGTGGCGAAGATGAGGAAGAAAAGGCTAAAGACGAAACTTGTCTTGTAGCTCAAGCATCAAATGAGATATGCTTAGGAATAAACTTAGAGCCCGACGAGTGGATTAAAGATAGCGGATGCTCAAAACGTATGATGGGTAACCGAAAGTTGTTTTCTACATACAAAGCGTATAACGGAGGGAACGTCATTTTCGGAAGCAATTTACGCGGTAACATCATAGGCAAAGGTACGATTTCTCATGACTCCCTAATTATTGAAAATGTTGAGCACGTAGATAATTTAAAATTTAATTTGCTTAGTGTTGGTCAAATATGTGATAATAAATGTAAAGTAGTATTTACCGAACATGATAGCGAAATAATCAAAGACGAAAAGGTCATAGGTAGAGGAATTAGAAAAAGAGGGCTATATGTGATGAAATTAGGAAATAAACCGGAAGATAAAATATGTCTCGCAACTTTAGACGAAAACTCCACTTTATGGCATAGGAGATTAGGTCACGCAAATATGCAATTAATTCAATCATTGGCTTCTAAGGAATTAGTTAGAAATTTACCTAAGCTTAAATTTGACCGACATTTTTGTGACGCTTGCAAAATTGGAAAGCAAACTCACGCTAGTCACAAAGCCAAAAAATAGTATCAACAACTAGATGCTTAGAATTATTACACATGGACTTATTTGGCCCATCCGCCGTACGGAGTTATGGAGGAAATCGTTACACCTTAGTAATTGTAGATGACTATTCTCGATATACATGGACTAGATTTTTAGGAAATAAAACCGAAAGCATTCTATGGAATTTGAAATAATTTAGGTAAATTGATCAAAATAAAAACTAGGGATGTTCCTTAGTGTCAGTTAGAACGGATCATGGATGGGAATTTGACATATGAAGTACTTATTCGAAAACTATTGTGAGTTTAACGAAAGTTTCTAATTTCTCACGCTCCTCAGTACTCCACATATCAAATGGGTTGAGTAGAAAGGAAATAACGACATATCTACTAGGATATGAGTAGTACTATGTTATATGAAACATTCATTCCATAAATTATTTGGTGTAATGCGGGCGATACTTCAAACCTACAAATAAATAGAATCTAAAGTAGGACATATTTTAGGAAATAACTCCATTACGAGGGGTTGTTTATTTAAGAGGTTGTAAACCAATCCTTAACTATTTCAAAGTATTTGGAAGTTAAATGCTTCATTTCTTATTACAAAAGATTACCTTCACCAAGTTCTGACCCAAAGTCGTATGGAAAGGTCTTCTAGGATACATAAAATAGTAAAGCCTATACTAATTCTTAAATCAATAATGATGACGAAAGAATCCTTAAATGTGACTTTTCGATAAACTCCTCCACCGCTAAAACATTCACATTCCTCTGGAGGATGATGATTGAGTCGAAGAAGAAGTATTGAGGTTAGTAAAACAAAATCACTTGGAATGATCTGAAAGACAAATCTTAGAAAATAATGAAATCATAAGACATAACAAGAATCAAAAAGTCATCATTAGAATAATGTTATAAGGTATTGGCTAAGTGTAATAATTCACATATCTGTTTAAACCTAAATAGCCCAATTTAAAAAAAGAAAAAAACCAAAACAGACTTAAAATGGCATAAAATATACTTGTATTTTATGTTTATGTGTGCAGGTACGGATAAAACAAAAATCACAAAAATAACAGTCAAAAAAAGGCAACCACGAACACGAGAAAACGGATGAAACAAGAGAAGCAAAGATTCAAAGCACAAGCCAGAAAAAGTCAAAGTCTCAGTCAAAGAAAGTCCAAAACCTTGGTCAACCATAAGTCAACCGCTAGAAGTACAAAAATCAAATGTTTCCATTTCAGTCCATCAGTTCCATAAAAGTTACATAAATGGTCCTTAAGTCCTAATTGCCCATTTTACCCCTTAAACCGGATCCATAACCCTTTCCCTTAAATCATAAGCCCATAACCCTTTATACTAGTCCAGGGGCCAATCCTGCCAAGTTTGAAAGTTAATTAACACTTGGACTTTTATCAAACAAAGAGAGGGGCTAGTTTTTCTATTACCCCAAACTCTTACCCTTTTAACCCGTTTAGTTAAAAAAAGGGCGCCGAAAAAAGTTTTACTGTAGATCGTCCCCTAACTATTACCTATGGTAAAGATTCAATTCAAGGGGCAAATGCAAATTAAAGGGTGCATTGGTCAATTCATAAGGACTACAACATGATGGCAGGGTTAGATGTGTCAAATCAAGCTCACTTCATTGGCTAACTAAAGTAGTAGGCCACGTGGCTTTGGCAAGAAGCACAAGGATGATGGGTTTTCGCACTTGACCCGGAGATAATGACGACTCCATCAACAACAAAAGTAATAAAAATCAAAACTTTATAAAATAAACTATTTCTTATTATATAAAAAACGTTATAAATCCGAAAATTTTATATAAAAAAAACTTTATAAGAAAAAAATGTTAAAAATGAGGTTTAACAAAACTACGTAAAATTTATAAAAGAAAGTAACATAAAAATGATATTTTTATAGAAAGTTTGAACTTTATGAACGAACAAGATGATACCAATGATTTCTCAGAGGTTAAAAACTTGAAAAGTTGACAATAATTGCTAAAAATAAAAATTAAGAGGGTAAAAACCATTAACTAAAAAGTAAAAGAACAAATCTTGAAATTTATAACACATAAACTTAAACTAATAATGATCAAAACCATAAATTAAACAAAGATTTTTAACAAAGTTTATTAATTAAAAGTAATTAAATCTAAATCTATAAAATAAAAAACATAAAAAAAAACTAAGACAAAGAATTATATGATGCAATGCAGCGCTGCTTCTACTTCTAGTGTTTTCTTTTTGTGCAATTTCCTCCTGTAGGCCTAGTTATAACAAAGAAATGGGCCATTGGGCTTTGGAGCGGGAAGCTTGGGCTGGACTCTAATTTTCTTATTTTTTTTCTACCTATTAGAGGTGTACAGAAAAACCGGTTCATGAACCGAACCGAGGAAAAAAATCAAAACCGGTTTTTTTATAAACCGGTTTTCCTCAAACCGAACCGGCAGTTTGTAACCAGTTTAAAAAAAACGACAAGACCGGGTTGTAAACCGGTTAGAACCGGTTTTTAACCGAACCGGTTGCATAAAACCCGGTTACACCGGTTGACTAACCGAACCGATTTTGCATTTTCTATATGAAAAAACCGGTTTATAACCGAACCGGTTTTAGTCAAAACCGGTTCTTTGACTGTTTGACTAAAACCGGTTCGGTTAAAAAACCGAATCGGTTTTTAAAAAAACCCGAAATGTTCACCTCTACGCCATAGTCTACGAGAGCTTGTTTCATCCATAAGGCTTGTTGACGTGCCTTTCCGGCGCTTACATATTCTGCTTTGGTTGTGGAGATGGCAAGAGCGGTTTGCTTCTTCGAAAACCAAGATGTTAGGCAACATCTCATAAACGTGCAAACACCACTAGTGCTCTTGCGATCTATGTAATCTCCCGCATGATCCGAATCCGCATACACTATTGTTTCTATACCGGATCCCTTAGGATACCATAATCCTAAATGCGTAGTGCCTTTAATGTATCGGAAGATACGTTTAACCGCTTCTAGGTGAGAGGTTTTGGGATCCTCTTAAAAGCGTGCACAAAGGCAAACACTAAACATTATATCGGGTCTACTTGCCGTTAAGTATAATAGAATACCTATCATGCCTCTATATTTGGTATTATCTACGAACTCACCTTCTTCGTCTCTTATGAGTTTGGTTTCCATAGACATAGGGGTTTTCATTGGCTTAGAGTTTTCTAGTCCAAATTTCTTAAGAATATCCTTTATATTTTGATTGATTAAAAAATATTTCATCATCTAATTATTTTATTTGTAATCCTAAGAAAAAATTTAGTTCCCCCTTCATACTTATTTCAAACTCATCATTCATAATCTTAGCAAAGTCATCACACAATTCTTGATAAGTTGATCCGAATATAATGTCATCAACATATATTTGGACAATAATGAGGTTGGAGTCTTTCTTTTTAGTGAAGAGTGTGTTATCTACCATTCCCATGGAGTAATCATATTTGTTTAATAAGAAAGGCTTTTAATCGATCATACCAAGCTTTTGGGGCTTGTTTTAGACCATAAAGAGCTTTCTTAAGTTTGTATACATAATTAGGTTTTGCGAAGACAATTTTTTTTTTGATGATTTCTTTATTATGCCGAAAACTTAATCGATTTGTTCCATCATTCCTAGGCCTAGACGTAAGTAGTTAAATGGCTCACGTTTAAGTGGTTTAGTTAGGATATCGGCTATGTTGTCTTCCGATGTGACCTTTTCTATAGAGATATTTCCTTTTTGAACATTATCGCGAAGGAAGTGATGACGAATCTCAATGTGTTTTGTTCGTGAGTGTTGAACGGGATTCTTACTTAAGTCTATAGCCCCTTTGTTATCACACATTATTGGAATGTCGTCTAACCTAACGCCATAGTCTATGAGAGCTTGCTTCATCCATAGAGCTTGTTGACATGCCTTTCCGGCGCTTACGTATTCCGCTTCGGTTGTGGAGATGGCAAGAGCGGTTTGCTTCTTTGAAAACCACGATGTTAGACAACATCCCATAAACGTGCAAACACCACTAGTGCTCTTGCGATCCACGTAATCTCCCGCATGATCCGAATCCGCATACACTATTGTTTCTATGCCGGATCCCTTAGGATACCATAATCCTAAATGCGTAGTGCCTTTAATGTATCGGAAGATACGTTTAACCGCTTCTAGGTGAGAGGTTTTAGGATCCTCTTGAAAGCGGGCACAAAGGCAAACACTAAACATGATATCGGGTCTACTTGCCGTTAAGTATAATAAACTACCTATCATGCCTCTATATTTGGTATTATCTACGGACTCACCTTCTTCGTCTCTCGTGAGTTTGGTTTCCGTAGACATAGGGGTCTTTATTGGCTTAGAGTCTTCTAGTCCAAATTTCTTAAGCATTTCCTTAATATATTTTGATTGATTAAAAAATATTCCATCATCTAATTGTTTTATTTGTAATCCTAAGAAGAAATTTAGTTCCCCCATCATACTCATTTCAAACTCATCATGCATGATCTTGGCAAAGTCATCACACATTTCTTGACAAGTTGATCCGAATATAATGTCATCAACATATATTTGGACAATAATGAGATTGGAGTCTTTCTTTTTAGTGAAGAGTGTGTTATCTACCATTCCCATGGAGTAATTATGTTTAATAAGAAAGGCTTTTAATCGATCATACCAAGCTTTTGGGGCTTGTTTTAGACCATAAAGAGCTTTCTTAAGTTTGTAGACATAATTAGGTTTTGCGAAGTCAATGAATCCCGGAGGTTGTGCCACGTAAACCTCCTCATTGATAAAACCGTTAAGGAATGCACTCTTCACATCCATTTGGTATAACTTAAAGTCTAGTGCGCAAGCATAAGCTAAAAGTATTCTTATGGACTCTAGTCTAGCTACGGGTGCATCTGTTTCGTCGTAATCAATTCCTTCTTGTTGATTATATCCTTGGACGACTAACCTAGCTTTGTTTCTAGTTACGATGCCATTTTCATCGAGTTTATTTCTATATACACATTATGTTCCTATAATGGTCATATCCATGGGATTTGGGACTAGTTCCCAAATATCATTTGTTTTGAATTGGTTTAGTTCCTCTTGCATGGCCATTACCCAATTTTCATCTTTTAATGTCTCGTTTATATTTTTAGGTTCTATTGTCGAAATAAAGCAAAAGAAATTGCTTTTGTCTTAAGCTTGCGACCTAAGAGTTCTTTGATTTAGATTACCAATAACGTTTTCTAGGGGATGAGTTTTAGATTATTTAATATTTACAATTTGATTATTTTCTAATGAAATGTCTTCAAGATTATTGCCTATGGGTTTTGTTTTACTAACCTCAATAGCTTCTTCTTCGACTAGCTCATCATCTTCTAATGGTGATGTTTTAGGCGAGGGAGGAGTTTCATCAAAGTTACATTCAACGACTCTTCAATTTTCATTGTTTGTTTGTTAAATATTATGTAAGCTTTACTATTTTGCGAATATCCTAGGAAAACACCTTCGTATGACTTAGGGTCAAACTTGGTGAGGTAATCCTTTGTATTAAGAACAAATCATTTACTTTCGAATACTCTAAAATAGTTACGGTTTGGTTTTCTACCTCTTAACAACTCGTATGGAGTTTTTCCTAAAATACGTCTAATGGAAACTCTATTAATTATATAGGTTGATGTATCGACCGCATTACACCAACATTTTTAAGGAATGGATTGTTCGTTTAACATGGTTCTACTCATTTCTTGTAGAGTGCGATTTTTCCTTTCTACCACCCCATTTGATTGTGGAGTACGAGGAGCGGAAAAATTATGAGATATCCCATTTAAATCACAATAGTTTCCAAATTATACTTCATTATCAAATTCCCGACCATGATCCGTTCTAATTGATACAATGGAACATCCTAATTTGTTTTGGATCATTTTGCTAAATACTTCGAATTTTTCGAAGGCCTCGGTTTTATTGGCTAAAAATCTAGTCCATGTGAATTGAGAATAGTCATCTACGATTACTAAGGTATAACGATTTCCTCCATAGCTTCGTATTATAATGTACTTTCACCAAATCATTTTATCAAAAAGGGCTTTAAAACCGTTATCATATACCTCTAAACCCTAATTACATAAAGGATTTAATATAAAGTGTTTGCACAAGCTACTAAAGCATATGTATAAGAAATATAAGATCTCATTTGAAATATAAAATCCCTTCAACTCAAAGTACAAATCTCTAAAAGCTCAATGTACAAGTCATTAAGCATGATCTCCAAAATAGCCGTTTTACCTCTATTTTTATTCTAATTTCTTCACCATCACTTTGAGCAAGCTACTACACTTATTTTATAATATGTAAACCCTAATTATCCCATTCATAAGCTTTCATTCATACTTTTATATCAAAACCTTTAATTTAAAACCTTAAACCTAAAACCAAGCTAGTTTCTATACCGTGAACCGTTTCTTGGTTTTGTATCCATAATAACCCACAACAAACGACTTAAATAAGTTGAAATATATTATTTTACAATCATATCAATCCCTATTCAATATTATTCATCATTAATTCATCATTTTACTTCACTTGTAACCTAAAAACATATTCTAGAATCCCTATTGCCACCTAAATGATCATTTGAGTTTACTTTTTTAAACCATTCTAATCCCAATAACCAACCTTAAGTCCTTGTAAAACCATTAAAAATGAGTTTAAAAACTTAATCCATCATTTAAAACCATCCTTGCTTTCAACAATGTACGTGAATTACATAGGTAGAAAAACCTTAAAAGGCCTTATATGAACACAAATTCCAAGGTACGGCTTATTCTTTCAATTTCAACCCCACTTTTAACTAAAACCAACTATCAAAATTCTATTGATAATATTTATTTAGCTCTATAGATCTATATTTCCATTCATTCCTTAATCAAAAAGTATGCAAAGAAAAATATAAACCAAGTCAAGAAAACCCTAAACAAGCCCTAGTTGGACCAGTGACCCCATTTCTTCAATTCTAATCCGTTTTAACCCAAACAAATTGCTAATCTTTGCTAATTACTTTAATCCCAGACCTTAACAACCTATTTCATCATTCCTTAATCATTTATAACACAATGTACCTTGTTAAAACCTTTGAAGAACCCGTCGAACCCAAAATAGACCCGGTTTGCTTCTATGACCATTTTAACCCCTCTAAATTGCTACCATGTACAAATGACCACCCAAGAACTCTTCTAGAAACCTTCAAGCAGCTTATGCACATACTTAGACCAATCCTTAGTCAAAATTAAGAGCACATGGCCTCCCCTTTGTCCTCTTCATCCGCGGTATACACCAAACACAAACACCTCATCAAAGCTACTTCATAGACCTCCACCATTGATTTCCTAGCTTCTACACATCATACCCTAGACCCTCTATGTGTTAAGACCAGATCCTAAGGCTTGCTTGCTCATTATACCTTCAAATGGGTATAAATAGGGACCTTATGCCTTCATTCCAATTTGCACCACATCTCTTCTTTCTCAAACCCATAAGGCAGCAATCCTTTGCTCCCATATGATCCTAGGATCATTAAAGAAGTTCAAGAAGCGAAGCCCTAAAGAATTGAAGCCCCGGAGTAAAGATACAAGGCATACGAGTGGAAATACTACCCGAAACGACCCATTTCCACCATTTTTGATCATTGAAGCTCAAACCCAGGTTTTGAATGTTCTAATTCTGCTACTACACCCTTATAATGTTCATATGATCCTAAATATACTCTTGTTAAAGTTTCATAACTCAATTCATGCTTATTTTCCATTTTGATCCAAAACCGTACACCCGAAACCCTAATTTCGCGTTTTTCTTAAAACTAAATGTTATAATGGTTAAATATTGTTATAATCTATCCTAGCATGCTTAACTAATGTTAAAATAACCACTTTATTGATTAATGAAGGAATTTGAACTTAAAACCCGCGCGTTTACGTTTTGAAACCCTAATTTGACCCGTTTTGCTTCCTAGCTTAACGAATCGTTATTTTAAACTTGTGTTGCGTTAAAACTTCATATTTTAGTTTATTATAACTTATAAATGTCTATTGAAATGTTAAAATAAGCTTGCATGGCAATTTGGACATGTTTTGTAATTATAATCCATGCAAGGGGTATATATCGTAACTTTCGGAAACTTATAACTAAAAGGACTAAAAGTGTCATTTTATCAAAGTTATAACTATAGGGGTCTATTATGTCACTTTTCAAAGTACAAGGTTTACTTGGTATATCTTTCAAAGTTGAAGGACCAAAGTCATAAAAATGCAAACCCTAGGGGTCTACTTGCAATTTTCCAAACCCCAGGGTCTAAAATGTAACATTTTGAAAAAGTATAAAAACACATTCAAAACATTACCAGACATAACTTTAATTAACGCTTCTCGTGCTTAACATTTCCAGATATTGATTAAAACGCTTAAAACCGATTATATCGTATCACAATACTAGGGAGCTTCATATTAAGGAGTTTCATCTTGGTATTACGTTCTGACTGAGTTGTTGGGTTTACGATTTAAAGTGCCCTAGCTCCTCAAACGTTTACTGAATGACTTCTGAATTATGATGGCCCGAACAGTGATACAATAATTCCAAACTCTTCAATCAAACTCATAACTCTTAAACCAAAGTTCTAAAGTACAATCTTCCTAAGACTTGACATATTCTACTCAGGTTGTGTGACGTGGCTCTTTACTATCATTTTACTATATCAACCTTCCCCGGTTAAGATTGTGATAAGGTCGTCAGCTTTCATTTCAGAATATTTATTACATCTACCTATCAGGTGAGTTCATAGCCTCGCTTTTCAATCTTTTGAATGTTTTATAAACCCGCGAGGGGGATACATGCTTGTTACAAACTCTTTTACATACTCGTTTATCTTATAACAATGTGATTACTTTTCAAAGGCTTAATGAATTCATAACCCCATATTTCAATCTTTTGAATACTTTATAAACCTGTGATACCTGATATAAACCATGAATGCAAGTGTTTTCTAAATGTATGCTATCCAGATATATTATTGCCTAAGTAGCTTCCAGTGCCATTATTTACATATCATGAATCATTAATTACTTGCATTGCGAGTGAACGCGAATATTGTGAATAGATCTATTGGGGGTGACGGCTCCCGTTTGTATACCCATGCTTGGGGTAGCCAAACGCACTATATTTGTCCTAATAGGTAACCTTGGCAAGTTACCTTTTCCACGGGGACATCTGTCCCTAACCAATATCACTACGGTGATTTCCCTGTTAATGTATTGATGTCATGAGCTTAGATGCAATAAATAATGTTCCCCATGATGATTGTCCCTGCAATACCAGTATTTCCACTATAACTTGTATTCAACTATTACATTTCAAACCTATGAATTTCACTCAACCTTTGTGTTGACCCTTTTTAGCATGTTTATCTCAGGTAATTGAGCAAGTTGTGGTACGGAGTGGCATGGACATAAAGATGGCTAAAACTTGTTATCATTCACATTTTATGTTTCTAGATTTTGGGACCTGCCTTTGTAAAACTCTGATTTGAAATGAATGATAACATATCTTTTGAATAAACATCTCTTTTGGGTCGTTTTCTATGATTATGATTGTTGCATCCATGAAGTAATACCCCAGATTAGCTTCCGCTGCTATATTGTAAAAATGGGGTTGTTACAGTGGTAGTCCCAATAAGTCTTCCAGAAACACATCAGCAAAATCTTGCACCACGGGTATATCACTTATTCTATGTTCATCTACCTTAGTGTTCATTAGGGCTTTAGCGGCTCCCAAAGTGCGTTCCCCATGAACTCGAAGTATCCTATTCTTTTCTATCGGTATCTCTACTACCTTCTCATGACACACTATAACAGCCTTATTCTTGGACAACTAGTCCATCCTCACAATCACATCAAAACTTCCATAACCCAACGATATCAAATCAACAGTGAACAAGGAATTTCTTAGTTCTAGTTTGCAATCACGAATAATACTATCAACTTCTACACTCTTACCATCAACTATCTCTATCACATAACCAGGGTTAACAATACTAGATTCCACATTTAACACATGCACAAACTTAGTAGAAATAAAGCTAAAATCAGCTCCAGAATCGAAAAGAACAGTAGCAAAATGATTGTTTAGAGAAAATGTGCCAGTCACAACTTTGGGATCATGCAGAGCCTCTACTGCATTCCCATTAAATGCTCCTCCTCTTGCTCGGTTTCCATTGTTTCGAGTATTCTTGTTTCCTTCTAAAGCCAATGGGTTCCTTGCTTGTCCAGTTGCTTGTTTCCATTTGGGGCAATCATAGCGGAGATGGTCAAGACTCCCACATTCATAACATGCCTTCTAATTTTGCCCCATCCTAACCGCGTTTACAGGCGCCACTTACCTAATCAGTGCTCGACAGTTTCTTGTAAAATGACCTGGTCTCTGGCAATTAAAACACAGCTTACAAGGTTCATTCTTCGAATGATAGGTATAACACCTAACACACTTGGAGTATGTGCTCACATTATCGTTCCTGGGAGGAACGGTTACCACAAACCCTTGCCTAGTCTTTGGCTTCTTATTGTCTTTCCATGTACTCCCTTGCTTACTTGATTCCTTAATCTCTTTCCTCTTATCATTTCCTTTAGTCAAAGTCCCTCAACGGACAGCCTCGTCAGTGAGTATTCCAACCGTCAAGATAACACTCTAAATAGTAGTTGGCTGGGTCACCCAAAGCATACCATAGATTTGAGGTGCCAACCCATTGATATACCTCTTGATACACGAAGATTCAAGAGTAACCAAGTGAGGGACTAGTTTGGCCAGTTCATGGAACTTGTTAGTGTAGGCAACATGATTGGATCCTACCATAGTGTGGTTCTAAAACTCATTCTCTATTTTCTCCATCTCGTTGCTTAGATAGAACTCCTCCACGAGCAACGCCTTAAAATCATTCCAAATCATACCAATTGCCGCTTCACGACCTCTCGCTTGGACTTGAGTGTTCCACCAAGTCAAAGCTTTGTTCACAAAACAACTAGCAACATACCTCATTCTTTGGTTCACAATACAACCACAATTATCAAACACCGACTCCATCTTTTCTATCCAACAAGTGAGTACTACTGCACCACCCTTTCCATCAAACTCCTTAGGGTTACAAGCAGTAAAAGTCTTATAGGAACATCCATTGTTCCCACCGTTACCATTTCCTCTATTCGCATTATTCATATTAGCAGTCACCTAAGTAACGATCTGAGGAGAATATTCTGCAACTGTTGTGCGATGATTGTAGCAATGTCGGGATTTGGTTTTGGGATCGGTTATGGGGTTGGGTCTGGGTTTGAAAGAGTAAGTTGGACCATGTTTCTATAAAAAGGAAAGGAATAATATACGTTAAACGGGAGGTGACATATTTCGATCTCATACTTCTATAATATATATATATATATATATATATATATATATATATATATATATATATATATATATATATATATACATACCACCATCATACTATTATCATACTACTATACACCGATGTGTCAACGCTAAGCAATGTAATCATACTTGCAAGTCCACTTGTGCTGGGCGCGTGAATAATTATGTTGGCCACCATAATTATAGAGGCTCCCTAGCACAAACGTACTCCTCATATAACAACACTCCTTAGTTTTAACACAACATTCACATATAATCCATTTAATCACATAACAGCTCATAAGAAACAATTTCAACTAAAAACTCCATCCATTTCATAGAATACCAAATCAATATCCAACATACTAAATCCAATATTCGAAAATAACAATTTCTAAAACATGGTTCCGACTAAAGACTGACAAATAAACCTAAAATGGATGACAAATAGGATGCCCTAAGGCTAACTACTAGTTGTGGATTCAAGATCCGAGTCGCTGTCTGATATCACATACTCCATCTGTTCCCAAACTTCCTTCAACCCTTCATTCTCCTCCACTTCTTCTTCCGTTGCTAACTTGTATCCACGAAACTTTCCAGGAAACTTGATGACAATGCCATCCTTGGTTGTCACCTTTGTCTTCCATTCCATGACTGACTCTCCCTTAACCTCCTTTATGGTCATCTTCTCTTCAATATGGCATGGGTAAAGGTCAATTGGAACTCGGGTCCTACGATTTGTTCTTTTCATCCTAAGTCCTGTCCCTGGCTCAATGAAACTCCTACGCCCGGTTGCAAAGACGGTTCCCCAACAGAACTTCTTATGGAAATGGGAAGGCATAGCTAACTAATAACAAGGCAGTTGGCACTAAATCAGCTATGGGTAGGCAACAAAACTAAGACGATAACTTAACAAAATAGGAAATATAAAAAACTATGCAAAATAGAGGGGAAGCATAGCAGTTATAAAAATAAACACTTGAGTCCTAAATGCATGTATATGAAGGACCCCTAAGTTATAGTCTAGGCTCAACCACCTACTTCTCTATAACCATTGGCTCTGATATATAATATGTCACACCCCGCCAAGGCGGAAACGTGAGGCGCGATGAGAAAGGGAATCATCACAACACATGGCGTCTATATAGAGAAACTAAAGCTTGACAAAAATATAAGGTATAAACACAGTGCCATGAAAATACCCAAACATAACATCAAAATCTAAAAGGCGTCTGACATTTGAAATGAAGGCAGTTCACGCCAAAGTCAAGACATGAAAATATCCAAACTTCCTAATAGCGCAAACAAATAATCAGTCAACAATCCAATTCAATTCAAATGAACGAAGACTAGATAATTTAAGCTTCGCCATGCAGCCTACAGTCCATCTAGCCACTTTTCCTAAGTTTCATCTCATCCTGCTGAATGCCTAAAAATGATGCTTATACGTCAACACAACGGCTGATGAGAAACATAGGTTTTTATACACACATAACGGATCCTTTTCCAAAACAATTTATCCAATTATTGTGATTATAAAACAATACAATTACTGCATGACAATTATGTTGCTAACATACAAGCTAACATGTATTTCAAATCCACAATCTTAACACAATTGGGTCGGCATACCCATCCGCTCCCTCGTACCATAATCCATAATCGATTGTCCCCTGCCATGACCAACACAATACATGCCAGAAATCCACTAACCTTGATATGCCCAACACTAAACATGCCAGAAATCCACTAACCTTGACATGCCCAACACAGTACATGCCAGAAATCCACTTCACATAACATGTAGCACATAACGCATATTAGTACATAATAGTCCATGCATTTACACTAACACATAATCACAACAATTTAAAACTCATTTCAACACTTGCATCATTTCCATCCCAAGTTTAAAACGCAATAAAAAGTGGGACTATGTAACTCACCTGAATGCTCAAAACACAGCTTCCAATTCCTATCACGCAACTATACAAATAAATAAACACGGTTACACGCGACCAGGCTAAAAGCTCTAGTCCATGTAACATACATATGATGGATGTTTAAGGGTTCGATTAAGCTCCATGGGTCACCCCGACACCATGCCCAACCTCAACCACCTCATTAACTTATTACACCAGTTAACTACAATTTATTCAAAAATGCAAAATTTTAGTTTATCTTTACTAACTTAAAAACCTTACTTGCTCACCTCTATAAATTATACCAAAAATCACCTAAGTTCATTTATGAGTTTACTAACTACCTTGCGATTCCTAAGTACTCTTTACATGTGTAACTATCCCAAATAAAATCAAACTTCAAAAATGTCCCAATTCGGGTCTGATTGCACACTAAAAAGTATGGCTCTAACTATCATACTTAGACACACAATCAGAATCTCTCCTTCTAGGGTTTCTTTATATACATATAGAACTTGATTACTGTATATTGGCTAACCTTAATTCCACTTTTAAGTTAGGGTTTTACCCTCCTTAACATGACCTAACTCTAACTCGTATTTACTGTTTTAACAACTTTTCTTATAACCAATATTTAACCAACTTCCAGAACTCCAATTCAATCAAGGCCAGACTTTTTGAAAATAAGACTCTTTGAACTACAATTTAGGCTCTTGAATCATATCAAAACACGTTTTTAACATCTAGATATCATCAGTTGAACATAGACCTAAATTCTGCTTAACTCTAAATCATAAATTAAAGCGATCTAACTCTATCCACTTACACCAATAAGACCCTAATTAAATTCTAAACACTCTAACATGATTAAAACATCCTTAATTACAAATGTTTTATAAACCTTAATGATCCATCATATTAATTGTTACATGTTTTATAGAAAACTAAACAAAAGCTTAATTGAAACATACCTAAACCTTGATTCTTAAAACTCTAATTCACCAACTCGTTCTTGATTAAAAAAAATCTTTTTTTCTTCTCTTAAAGGTTTGGCCGATCAAAGGGAGATGAGGAGATTAAAAAAAATCTTTTTCATCCAACTATTGACGTAGCATTACATGCCATACGCCATTCCTCTTCTATTATCACTACACGTGAATAATGGAATACTCATCACTTACACAAACACATTCAAAATTAGATGCCCATACACCTCAAAATGATATCATGCACACACTTAAACAACTTAACACACATATATAACACATAGCACACAAGAAATCACACAAAATGAACTCTTAGCCATTGCTAAAGGTATTACTAACCCGATTAAATCACGGATGTCACAATTCGAGGGGTTCGATATGGCGTATTAGGTAACTTAGAGTGTTCTCCACGCTTATAATATTCTAGAATATTCGATTATCACTTCCCTATACGGCGTATAGGGTCTTGTGGATACGACGTTTTGCTTGAAATTGTGTTTGCTCTGAGTGTTGACCAAGGTATCATATACGGCGTATCTAATGAAAGGGATACGGTGTATTCTTCCAAGTCAGGCAATGGTCTTAAATTTGTCTAAGTCATTCGATACGGCGTATGTGTCTAGAATGATATGGCGTATTGGTTGTCAGAATCAGTAGACTTTCTTGAATTCTTTGTTTATGCTCCAAAACATGTACTTTTCTCCATATTTTGCCAATTGCTTGATAATAACTGAGATTAACAAATATAAACGATTAAGTATCAAATCATTTATAAAATAAGGCAAAACAAGCAACATAGATGGGATAAATAATGCTAATAATGTGACCTTTTTTAGATGTCATCAAATATTCCCCCACTTGAATACCACTTGTCCTCAAGTAGACTTTAGAAATTTATTATGAAAATGAATCCTAAACCAAAGTTTAGGGTTTTTCCTTTAAGCAATTTTTTGTTTAACCACTAGCACACAACCAAACATATCATGAAATGGGAAATAAAAACACTCAAATCACTCAACTAATCTATGTGGTAATATTTAGTAATTTGCTCAACTGCTCGGTCGTGATGAGTATTTTATCATAAGCTTGGCAAGGATACACATCTTCATCACTAAAGCTAAGGAGTAACAAGTCTAAAAAGGTAAATTGGGTTAAATGATAAGGTTTAAGGGTTGATCATTCTTTTCAGTCTCTATTGATACCAATATTATAGAAAGGGCGACATAACCATAAATGCACGCCCAAATCCATAATCGTGACACTTGTGATTGCTCACCCCCTAACTCGAATAAGCTAAAGAATAGGACCAAGTAATCTTCACCAACAGTAATACACCAACAAGGGCGACAAAACCACATACAGTCAAATCCATGAATGCGATTGCTCACTCCTTCATTCGAGCAAACCAAAGGTTAGGATAAAGAATGATATAGGGTAGGGATTAGGTAATCCTTTCTAAATAGTAATACACCAACAAGGGCGACAAAACCACACATGCACATTCAAATCCATAAATGAGACATATGTGATTACTCACTCCCTCATTCGAGTAAGACCAAAGGTTAAGGATTAGCCATGGGGAACATATAATTGGTGTAAAGTAAAATAACAAAACAAATAGATTAAGTCTAAACAAATAAAGAACAATGTTGCTAGCTACTTTCCCTACCATACCCATGAAAAAGACACAAATCACTGACTAACTCATACTTTATTTGGTAGACATGAATTAGACTCAAAGATATCTCAATCACGATCCTTGCGATCCATAAAAACAACCTAGTTGGCATTCCCATAATAACCAACTCTCAATCATCCATAATATTGTATACAACAATAGTGGTGATATCTACCACTTAATACAAGATAATACATAGTTGGCTTATATTACGTACTAACTCTAAATACAACAAAACTTTACATCGTTGGTTTATAACATGTACCAACGAATAATTGATCACATAAATAATAAAATCGGGTAAGTTTAGGCGAACTGATTATCTCACAAACCTCTTTTTCTTTTTTTTTCCATCTTTTTTTGTATTTTTCTGTTTTTTCAATTTTTTTAGACGAACTAGAGTACAAATTTTGGTGTAAAATTTCACCACTTCACAAACATGATAATTCAAAATAATTAATATCCGATCATAATTATGAAAGTAGTAAACACACGGAAAATAAAACTACTACTTCCACATTCCTATTGCATTGTGCAATTTCTCGACCTAACCAAAGATAGAAAATACACACACGAACACAAGAAATACATACTTTTACATAAAAGCAACTAGCAACCGACTAAGGACTTAATCTATAGGGTAGGCTAAGGTGTAAGGGTATAACAAAATAAATATTTGGTGGTCTAACAAATGAAAGGAATGGCTTTGAGGGTTTTTCTAGGGGTGTCTTACTATAAATATGAGAGTAAATAAAAGGGTTTATATGGGGATTAACTAACCAGTGTGGTTAGTTAATATCACAATATGTATAGGCTTTTTGGTGTAATTCTAGAAATTTACCAATTTAGAAAGGTCACTCCATCTATATGAAATAGTACTTATTATGGTGGTCTCGAATAGTATACCAAGGCAAGTTCTAAAGTTTACTACAGTCACTAGCACACTCATATTTTTATGGAATTTAGGTAAAAATTGGGAAACAAAATAGGCTAAATCCTCCCAATATGGAAATAAGGGTTATGTGTGCGGGTTATGCAACTAATAATTTCACAAAAATTTGCTATTTTTTTTTAAATTTAAGCATAAATTAGGTAAATTATTGTGAAAATACAGACGAGCAGTGTTCTAATTCTCCTCTCCCACTTGAGATATACAACACCCACGTTGTATAAATATGACATTAAAAAACAGGAAATAAAATGAATTAGAACATAAGTCTCTCCTAAGATTTGCTCGGTATGATCCTCCATTATGCGTATATGAGCAAGAATGTGTGTTGTGTTGTGAAAAAGAAAGGTTTGAATACCAGCATAACTACAACACACATAAGATTCCAGATAATATGTACTCTACCAAATTCACCCATCATGTTTCAGTATGTTCCTATCTCAATTATAAAGAAAACATTGCAGTCGTATCAACGAATAATCATCAGTTAGGAAATAAAAACCTAAAATTATACAGGAAGTCGATACGCCATATCCATGCTACTGGATATGCTGTATCAAAACATGTAAAAATAAATCCTAATACGTGTCAGAGATCAGATATGCCATATGCAGAAATCTGAATACACCGTATCGACAAGTCTGACATTAAAGTTTTAAAGTGTAGGAAAATAAAAGGGATAACGTCTATGTTGATAAATACGCCATATCCATGGAATTTAGATAAGCCGTATCAACAACCTGGGAAGACATACTCGATAAAAACTTGAAAATTACATTCCGGGTTGTCTCTCGGCAAGCACTTTTGTTTACAAAAAAGTCTTTAAGTTAGACTTGCTCTAGCTTCTACTTCGTACACACCACTAACTATCCTTCGTCCTTCTTGCAAAAAATATCTTGGTAGACATGAGACACATTCTCTTCAGTTCGGAACCAAATGTCATATTCATATTCCTTGATAGCGACATATTCCTCCGCTGGCCCGAACGAGTATTTAACTACCTTGAATTTTTCAGATTTACATATTGGTGGTTTTAAATAAGGAATTCTAAGTAATTTGCACCTTCTTTCCTTGGATTTTTCATCTTATTTGTTAACAAGAAAAGGTGTGTCATCACGAACCAAATAATCTGTAACACCCCCATTTTTACAATATAGCAGCGAAAGATAATCTGGGGTATTACTTCATGGATACAACAATCATAATCATAGAAAACGACCCAAAAGAGATGTTTATTCAAAAGATATGCTATCATTCATTTCAAATCAGAGTTTTACAAAGGCATGTCCCAAAATCTAGTTACATATAATGTGAATGATAACAGGTTTTAGCCATCTTTGAGTCCGTGCTGTAAGTTGCTCAATTACCTGAGATAAACATGCATAAAAAGGATCAACACAGAGGTTGAGTGAAATTCATAGGTTTGAAATGTAATAGTTGAATACAAGTTATAATGGAAATATTTATATTGAATGGATAATTATTATAGGGAACATTATTTATTGCATCTAAGTTTATGACATAAATACATTAACAAGGAAGTCACCATAGTGATATTGGATAGGGACAGATGTCCCCGTGAAAAAGGTAACTTGCCAAGGTTATTTATTAGGACAAATATAGTGCGTTTGGCTACCCCAAGCATAGATTTAC
>BQNB010018180.1:0-26079 GCA_026074375.1 Tanacetum coccineum | reverse complement strand
TCTTCCTTTAATTGTAAGATTTATTAGGGATTTAATAAAGGGGTGTTTGACGATATAACGTGTGCATATACTTGTCGATTCTTTGTAGTATCTCATGTTTGCTACTTGTGCTCGATACAACTCGCTATCTAGCGTTTAGCGATTGAACTTCGGGTTTGTTGTAGTAATTATCCAATAATATTTCCAACAATATCCTCATGTTTTAGGGTTTTGGGGGATGAGAAGGATATTAGGTTTTAGGTAGATAGGTGGGTGGATAATCGTAGGCTTTACGATAGATTTCCTAGGCTATATCATCTTGATAGGAGGAAGGAGGTTAGCGTGTTGGAAAGAGGGGTTTAGGTAGATAATAGTTAGGTTTGGCAATGGGATTGGGTTAGGGATATTAAGGGAAGAGCTAGTAAGGAGTTTGAGGACAAGGCTCTCCTAACGGGTGGAGACTGTAACATTTCTCATTTTCAGGTTATTTTCAACTTTAATAAATTCCACTATTTATTTTTAGAGTTTTACGCGTTCGCTTTTAATTATTATCTTATAGTTAAATCGCGTAAACTAAAAATCAATGATCAATGTAAACGGACACCAAACAAATTAAAGTTTACATCAAGCAAGTGTTATATGATTATTAGGAGTATAATTTATAACATTTCATAATTTATTTTTGTTGGTTACGTAAAACGCTTACGTTTCGCAATAAATTACATTCGGTCGTACCCGGAAGCACCTTTACCTATCTACACTTAAACAAATACCCACGTTTATACCCAATACTCAAAATTTAATTATTTTTCTCACCTATTCCATCTTAGAACCGGACCTAGGGTTTTACTCATGAAATAAATCCTTTAAACCTTATTAAGTCTTTTATAAATACATGTAAACCTTACACAAAGTGTACCTTGGACCCTAATTTCTAAAGATTGTCAAGTCTTGGTACCCTCTTGTGTCCTTGTGCCGTGGGATTCACATAGGGAGGAGGAGAACACTTTGCTCATGTACCCTAAACCATTTTCCAAGCTCATGGTTTCATTAAGTGGTTTATGGATTTGCTTATGCTATAAAAGGAAAGACCTAGGTTCATATTTCCACTCTTATACTTCCATACAAGAAAAATCAACCAAGAACTCTCTCTTTGTCCACTCCAAACCCACGGCATACCTTCAATCTTTTAGGGTTTCATTTTTATTTTACATCCAAGGCAATCCAAGCATTCAAGTGTTCAATCTAAGACTACCTAAGACTACTCAAGGTGTTGGGAAGCTTGGATTCGGGTTTAACAAGGATTTATCAAGAAAACTTATTTAGGGTTTTCTTGATTAGGGTTTTGGTTTTAAAGGCTTGATTGGGGTTTACATCTTGTGTTCATCATCCTACTTGATTCCTATAAGGTCTATTTAAAGTTTTCATTACTCATTTAATTATTTTCTATTGTTTACATATTTGTTGTATTAGTTAATCACCACCTAGTTTTATTTTAAAGTTATTCAAAGTATTTGATGATTTCATATGGACAAAGGACATGGACATTTAGAGGACTAAATACATGTGAAATATATGGTACAACACTTGGTAAAATAATGGTGCAAGTTCTTAAATAAAATGATTGTAAACTACTTGTTTAATTAGAAACCCTAATTATGACTTTATATATATTTTTGAAATTCGAAATATAAATCTTATGTTTTATATTTTATAAAAATAGTGCTCTTTATAAGGATCGTAAGCATGTAAGGAACTCGAAAAACGGAATTATAACGAACAAGATACGACATTTACAAGTTATATATTATTAACTTTATAAAAAAATTATTATATAAACTGCGATGACAGTAAAAGTTACTTGTTCATAAGGGGTATAATTGTATAAATATTATATTTTGATAATTTTCCTTAATCGAACCACGGACATAAAGGAACTCGAAAACGGCTTATATACGAACTAGTTCCGTAGTTTGTTTACAAGTTTTATATATTTAATTCTATAAAAATATTTTTATAAACTGCTGTGAATAGTAAATACTACTGTTCATCAGGGATTTAAATTTTATAAATTTAATATTTTGATAAATTTTCTTAATACTAATCCAAGGACATAAGGATCTCGAGAAACGGAACTATAACGAACGAGTTATGATTTAAACAAGTTACACATGTTTAATTTTATAAAATAATTTATATAAACTGTGATGAACAGTAAAAGTTACTGTTCATCAGTGGGTTAAACTTTATAAATATGACGTTTTGATAAATAATTTCAATAGGAGACGTGGCTGAAGAAACGTATAAAACGGCAGTCGAAACGATAGAAAGATATGAAGTTTTAAAAAAACTCGCGCGAATTACTTTTATTTTTATACAGCATTTTATAAAACAATTTAATTTAATTTAAAATATATTTATTAAATCATACTTTTTACAACGATGCTAAATTGTAAAACGAAAATAATTATTTTCTTACGAGATACATGTACATACAACTTTTATTTAACAAAGTACGAGTTATTTTTGTTTTACTTTTAATTAATTTATTAAAAAAATATTAGGTGGTTGTGTAGCTATGCAATATGTGATGTTTTATTTATATGATCTTAACATTATACTCATTTCGGCCTATAATTATTAGGTTGCATTCAAAATTGCCGAGGCGATTTTCTCTCATTTGATTTAGATATTCAATCATTCACTTTTCGGTGAGTTCATAGCCCAGCTTTTGTACAAACTTTATTGTTTTATAACTTTGGGGGGAGAAACATGCATTGTTTTACATTGGACGCAAGTACTCTTTTAAACAAATTACGAGTTGGCCCTAAGTAGCTTAAACCCACTACTGCCCTACTCCATCATGAAACTGTCAATTGCTTCAGTTTAGCGAAGCGCGGAATGTTAGGATAGATTATTTGGATGACACTCCCGTTCGGCGTGAGTAGCGCTCATCGTTTTTGGAGGTACCGAAACCAATCGAACGTATACATGTCGGAACAATTTGGATGTTGCGGGTTGACATCACCATGGGCACATTTAGTGGCATTTAAATTTCATACATATATGCGAGCTTCGGTTGTAATGAACTTAGTGCACTCGTAATTACTTTTGAGATATTGTATGTGTTTACATGTCTTACATTTGATATCTTGTGGTCCCTATTATACATTTACTAAACCTGTGTTTCACCACTTTATTGTTGACGTTTTAAAGATGTTTTTCTTTTAGGTCGATATTGGTACGGAGAAACTAGGATACATTGGTGGTCACATTTTTGGGAGTCATTTACTTAAAGAATTGGAGCATTTACATTTTGGGAATTATTCTGTTTTGTGCTTAAAATCTTTCTTTTCATGGCATGAACTATTTTAAGCTTTCGGCTATTGTAACAAACTAGTATATTTAATCCAATGTATCAAATTTTACGATCATATCAGAGGTCGTTCTCTTTATCCGTTGCTGTTTGATCTATGAGCAGTAACATTCCCCAACCATATTCCGCTGCGACCCATTTAGGGGGTGTTACAAACTTTGGTTTTAGTAATCGGAGGTGGTTGTAGACTGCCACCTTTTCAAATATCAACTAACTCGGATGTGATAAAGATGATAGGAAAATGCGTTTGTTTCTCCATGAGAATGAAAACAAGAGTTGCCGAGAGACTTGAGTGGGCTAGGAAGGGTTGTGCATAGCGTCACTAGGTCCATGACTGTCTTCAATGTCAAATAATAACTTAGTGTTTCTGACAGTTTATGTATTGACCCGGTTTCTGCCTAAGTGTATGGAGGGCTTCTTTCTTTTCACCCTTTATCCTTACATTTCTTTTTCATTCTTCAACCCCTTCAATGCTTACCGAGACTTCATAACTAACACCTTGTTGGGGTTATTCCAGTCTTGCTTCCATCTCAAGTCGGCTTCTATTCATGATTTCTCACTTTTTCTCCTTTTGTATCATTACCTTAAGGTCTTCAAAACTATTTGTGGATAACCCTGGGTAGATCCCTCCGGTTCTGGTTGGATCATGAGATTTGAATACCTATGCCTAACCACCTTATAACTCCATAGATTTAAGTGCATGGTCGGTCTTTTGGGTATTCCATCACACTCAAAACTAAAAATATTGAAAAGTTCAATCAAAGTGTTTGATATAAATATCAAAAGATTTACACTTTGAAAGTTTTTCATCATCCCAAAAAGCTCCCCCTTAACATGTGCATCATAATCGTAGTACATTGCATCTTATCTAGTACATGCCAAGTTTAGAGGCATTGATTCCATTTTATTGATATTTTTGTACAAAATTTAGATTCATATTTAATCATATTTAGTGTAATCACATTTTCTCCCCTTATCTAAAATGTTAATCCCTTGATATTTTAAATATCAATTAATTAAACGTTCGAGGATAAAATGTTACACAATATCTAACAGAAACATTTTAATGCTCCCCCTCAACATTTGAGGGGTATATAAGTCAGTGCCGAGTACAATAATTTGAAATTTTTTGAATTTACTAAGAAATTCTTGGAAATTTTTTTACTCGAGCACTCCTTAATTTCACCATAAAGTCTACACTACATTATACAAATTGCAAAGTTTTTTATTATGTACTAGGTTTGACTTGTTATGATGAGGACATCATATGATAAATCATATGGTCCTTTCCAGCAGCCGAAGGTATCCCCCGTACAGTCTTCCACCAATGAATTTTTCCAGGCCCCTCATTAAGCTTCTGTTCCCGAGTTGTCGATTAATAGCCTAGATCATAGCTCCTGCTCTTTCTCTATTTACATTTCTCCAGACTGTCTGAGGCAAGTACTACATCTGAATTTTCTTTAGAATATCATCAAGAGCAGACCGAACATCGTTGAGTATACCGTCACTAAATTTGTGGAGTTCATCAATACGCATCAATCTGTTTCTTCTTTGTCTTTATTTTGGTATATGAAGCCTTTGGGATTGAAGTATGCTGTATATGGTGTCTTACGTTTTAGATCTGATTTGTACGTATCCGACCTTGTAAGGTTGAGCTTCTTTTGATAACTTTCGACACCTAATTGAAGATCTTCCACACGCCTTCTGAGGAAAACGCTTCTTGTAAACATTCACAGTGAGACACCCAAAGCTAGACGTTCCTCAACATCGAGATTTGTTAACTTGCCTTGAACAAGAAGAGGCAGCATGTCTTCTATATCTTGAAGGCGAAGTCTGTTGTAATCGCCTTCTTTGAATGTATACAGCTTATCTTCATCTCTACGAACAGTGATCCAATCTAAATGTTTGAAATTATGCCATTCGACAATCTTAAGCTTTGTAATAGCAAGGATTCTGTGTCTGGAGTAGACATCATGAACAAATTCCCTGTTTACAGCAAATCCATAGAATTGTTAACGTTTTTGCCCCTAGTGAGAGATGCCCCATAGTGCATGTTTGTCGTAGAGAATCGGCACTTGACTCCACATTCAGTTTGGGACGAAGTCTTCAATCCATTTGATGTGTCCATAATCTATTGTCTTTGTCACTGAAGTTGCATAAGTTTGGCTTGAGACACCACCTCTTAGATACGCAAGGTCGTTGTTGATGAAGTGAACAAAAGGTACTACTCGACGACCTCGTAAATTTGGTATCAATGGTAAGGGCTTGCAAAGATCATGTGGATATTGTTGTCCTTCGGGGTTGTTCCAGTCTAGTTGATCAGTAGTTGCTTTGCAGACTTCTTCAAGGAAATATTCAAGTTCTACCAAACTCTTGCACGAACCTTTCATTAACTCGTATGTTGGACCGGCTAATAATTCTGGTGTCAGAGTATCAACTTGTCCTGATTTCATCTCGAAGATAGAAGTCTAGACGGTGTTGTTCCATCGTTCATTAAATGACTCACGAGGATCTTCATTCTGAGCTAAAGTGCTTATCGAAGGTTGAACTGGTCCATGTTTAGCAGGAAAAGTCTTGTTCCAATCACGGTCGGGAGTTGGAGGTTTTGTTGGTTTCTGAAACCAATCATGATGCTGAGTGGTCTCATCAACAGGTTGATCTTTAGTATTTCTTGTATTAAACTCCTGATGTGTGGGTTCTTCCAAGTCTTTGTCAGCGTGTATTGGTTCCTCTACTTGAGCAGATCTTGCCAGTAGGACTTTTTAATGAGATTTGGACTCCTTCTTTTGACTCTTTCAGTGAACTTGGAGTCTTCTCCTTTGGTGCACTAGTTGATTCAGGTTCTTTTCCAGCTCTTCTTCTCTTGGACCCCCGGTTTGATCTAGCGGAGGGTTCCTCGTCTTCATCCTTATTATCTCGACGTCTTTTAAACGTGACAGTATCTTCGTATGTTTCAAGGATGTCTTTGTCAGTTTCATAAGCATCAACCAATGCTTTGTAGAGAGTCTTCTGCTGAATTGATCTGTCAATTGATTTGTTATTCTCCATTTTATCAATTAGAATCTTCTTCAGCTCGAGTTCAGATAGGTTAGCTGCTATAGCATAGGATGTCTTAGCTTGATTGGATGAACGAGTTAGAATTTTAGCTTCAAGTTGGTCATTTACTAGCTTTTCAATTTTTGGTAAATTCTTGGAGACTTGGTCCTTAACTTGCTTTTTGATGATTTTCCTCATTCTTTCATCAAGTGTATTGTTGAAGTCTGCATTTTTAGCTTGAGTTTCGTCTCTAAGTCTATCTGACTACAGTTACACAGCTGTTTTTACGGCTTCATTCATCTTATTGGCAATGTATGTGTCAACAATACTGGGAATTGATAGAAAACTACAATAGCAAATTGGTTTGTTTGTTTGAATTCCGAGAAGTCGTCTTCCAAAGCTTTAACTCTATCTTCAAACTTGAATAAGGAACCAAAGGTTGGAAGATTTTGTAGTGAGATACTTGGAACAATTGTTGGTGTTAAAACAGGTATTTGTTGCTGAGGTTGAATGAAAGGGATGGGTGGTGGAGGAAGTGTTGTTACAGATGAAGGAGGCATTTCAACATTCGTAGTGACGGGAACATCTACCAGAGAAGTTGACTCTATGTTCAGATTAAGAATGAAGTCAATACCTGTATCTGGATTAGGGTTGAGCATGTTGGAAATGAAGCCTGATGATACAGAAGAACTCTATTGTGGAAGTTCATGAGTGGCAATTGTTATTATCAAATTAGTATCTTCTGTTATTGAGTACTTGATCATTAGTCTGTGGAAGCATTCTAGTCATTTTTCATTATCTCTTCCCTCCAGATTGACGTTCATGTCCCTGTATAATTCATTCACTTTGACCTCTTCATTTGTCTCCCATTCATCCAATTCTTCTCCCTCAACATTGACTCCTTGAGTTTCGTCATCATATGCTTCATCATCAGACCACTCTTCTTTTTTTATCTTCTTCATCTTTTCTTTCTTTTTCATCAAAAGTAGACAACTTGGGATGAACAAAGTCGTCATCATCATTGTCTGATTCTAGTCTGGTTCTTGTATTAATCTTGTCATCATCACCTTCATTATTAGCATTGTCATCATTTTGATCATCATCATCTTCACTCATGTTCACTTCATCATCATTGTCTTCGTCATTGGAATTCCAAGAAATCTGCTCATCATCAGAGTTATATGTAGGTACATCAGGAACCCCTGGTATAACACTAGTTCCTTCATTTGCACATGAACCGCTGGCGTAAGCGCTGTGAGTCTGTATCAAGCTCCTTTTGGTGGCCAGTTGTCACACCCCGCAAGGGTGCGGAAGCTGCAAGGCATGATCAATTAGGCACATCACAACACAAGGCTGTCAAATAGGTGATATACTAAAGATAGTAAAATCCAAAATATGAAAGACACAATGTGTCATATAACACCTACCAACCCTTATCATTCAAAATTCATATAGTGCAACCAGCCCATAAACAAATCATATGAACATTGGATTTCCGCAATTGCAAGCTATGGTCCAAGCTAATTCATCTTCCTACTCTTCACCACGTTTTGCTCACTTGAAAATGTGCTAAAAATGTCAACTAAATTGTTTTGGTTGGGAGTAGAGTTACAGGTTTAAGACTCACTTATGGCACCGATCAACAAAAAACAATATTTATGAACATATATGCATGGCTATTCTATCACCACATAAATTCACATTATCTGGGGTGGATCGTACCCCTCCGTCCCACAATCTATCTCCGCGCAAGACTAACCCACTTGACTAGCTAAGTCTGTTTAGGTAAACACTAGGCCATGCCATTCTCACATGCACATGCCTTACCACAATTTATAACACATAGCAATCATATAGTTCGACACTTAAAAACACTTATCACGGTTCATTATTTCAAAAAACATTTTTGCATCTTTTACGTCCCAAATATAAGTAAAAAGTGGGACTGTAAACTCAACCTCAATGCAAAGCAAATCAAACTCTTTAATAAACCTTGCTAATTATCTATCACAAATACAATCACACAAACATGTTTCCATTCGATCAGGTCCCTCACCCAAGTGATGTAACAATCATGACGATGCGATACTCTTATATCCCTATTTATAGTCATAAAGATGACTCTAAAATATAAATAACTAAAACACTAATTGGTTGCTTTCCTTACAATCCCATCGCTCCCCAATGAGTCATGAGCTTTCTAGATTTTTGGATTAAAATAATAGTGAGTGTAATCCATTTCTTATAAAAATTCAACATAAAAGTTGTCATCGAACTTGACCTGATTAACCGTCAAACTAGTTAGCTTGAGCAGGATCCCATCTTAATACACTTAGGAAAAAATTCTACAAAAATTCTAGAAATATCATAAACATCATGAAATTACTACAGTAGCAAGCCCCCATCATTAAAACGTTGTTTTTGATTTGGTTTTTTTGACATCACAAACACAACTCAGAATCTGCCCTGAAATCAGTTTTGACAATGAATCTTGTTTAATTAATTTGACTAACTTCTACTCACTTTTAATTCATGATCCATCATTTTTATTGTTACGTGATTAAAAAAAACTAAACAACTAGGGTTTATAAACACACCTTAATCCTTGATTCTTGAAACACTAAATCACCAACTTAATATTGATAAAAAAATATTCGTTTTTTTTCTTCTCTTGAGGGATTTCGACCAACAAAAAGGGGAGGGAGAGAAAACTGATTTAAAGTTTTATTTATCTTATATTTATACATTTAGAATCCTAATTATAGTCAAAATTTGTTTCCTTTTTCCATTTTTTTCACTAAACCGGGCGAATATATATATATATATATATATATATATATATAATATATATATATATATATATGTAATCATTAATGAACTAATTTATCTTAATTTACCTTAAGTTTTCATTAAAAAACCTTATGCTTATTTGGGTAAACCTTTTTACATAAACGCAACTTACTAGCTTTTCAAAAATAACTTTTGATTTTAACTAATTCTAAAAATAAAAAGTACTCTAAAATCTATAAAATACTAAACTAATATATATAATATGAATTACATATACCTAGTACGTACAAAAAAAATAATACGTACACGACATTTGAAACTACGCAAAGCTTTTAAATGATCTCATTTCTGTTCAATTCATTTCAAATTAGTTTCCATGATTCATTCATTCATGTACTTCAAATTCTAACACATATCTCTTCACAAAAACACATATTATACATAAAGTACAACAATAAACGGTTCCTAAAATTCTAACCAAATTGACCAACCGGCTCAAACACGCGGTTGTCAACAGTTATCCCTCCTTTAGGAAATCTCGTCCCAAGATTTAACCAAAAAGTTCAACTCTATCATTACCAAACAAATAATCGAGGATACTTATCTTTCAAGTAGTCATCCCATATCCATGTTAACTCAAAGTTACGCTTTGAATTCCAACCAACTTTAACTATTGGAATCTTGCTGCTAATAACTTTGCTTACCCACACAAATGTACGAATAGCAACATAACAACTATAAACGAAGAGAAACACCCAACTACATGAGCCTCGCTCGACCTCGAGGAAATTCCTTAAAAACCTTAAGTTGTGTAACAATGTGATTCATATCTTAATCTCGTAACTCATCAAACAAGAACTGTTTTGAAATTAAGATATGAGTTGATACAAGCTCAACGTCTTTTAAAAAAATTCAACGCGATTTCGAAATTTTTTACACCACTCAAATAACTCCCGATACTCAGCTCATCGGGCTATCTTAACCGATAAGCTACAAGGCCAATCCTTTCAAAAATCTCAAATGGTCCTATATACCTAGGTGCTAACTCACCTTTCTTATCAAAACGTACAACACCTTTCCAAGGTGAGACTTTCATCATAACATGATCACCAACACTAAACCCTAAAAGTTTCATTTCTAATATCAACTTAACTCTCTTGACAATCTTTGGCTTTCTTAAGCCTTTCCTTATTTCACGACTACTCTTAGTCGTCCTCTTTGCACTCACTCATTAAGTCATATCATCTTACTTTCTCTGATCTCAGCCTATAAAACACATCGAATACTCAAATGATAACTATCTTTGTAGGAAAACTCACCTCACAGAAAGTGAGTATCCCAACTACCACCAAATTTCTCACACAAGCTCTAAACATATTTTCCAATGTTCGAAACGTACGCTCACTCTGACCATCAGTCTATGGATGGTAGGCAATACTCATACCACTCGTGTTCCTAACGACTTCTACTTTCCCTTTCCAAAAACCCTCAATTTACATTCACTTCGTTATCAGGAATACTCGACACGTGCACTCCATGTCTCGCAACTGCCTCTTCTACATACAACCTTGCCAACTACTCCATCTCATATTCTTTTCGTATTGCTAGAAAATGGGATAACTTAGTCAGTCTATCGACTATCACCCAAATCGCATCACATCCACTACATCGTCTTGGGACATACTTAGTGTTACTATCTATAGTTAATCTTTCCTTTTCCAGGTTGTAGTAATCAAACCTGAATACCTTTGAGGCCTCATTTTGTCTACTTCCGCAATCGGGCTTAATACTTACTAGCACCACCAAGCTATATCATTCTCATACTCGGCCACCAAATTCGTTTATACGTAAGATATTACTACTTCTTTCTCTATCCAGGACGAATAGAATACTTCGTTGCAGGCACCTCCTTCTAATCAAAGTCCTTACATCGCATACCATAGAATCAAATTCTATCCAAAAATTATATCCCACCTCCTTACTCTTTTCTCCATTTGTTAGTCCAAGCCATGCAACATCTCTGTTGACGCGTTCTCTGCTTTGGACGTCTCAACCTATACCACTAACATCTCCTCTCTAATCTCATCTTGGATCGTCATACATATATCTCAAACTCTTTTGCTTACTCTTCCTTTCCTTACTCCATGCATTAACAACTACGTTCGCCCTTTCCCAGATGGTACTTGGTCTCGCAATAACAACCCTTAAATAACTCCATCCATCGTCTCTGCCTCAGGTTCAATCCTTCTGATTGGAAAATATGTTGGGGATACTTTTATGATCCGTTTATAGATAACATCTCTTTGGCTCGTTACACATATGCTCGATCATTTTAGAGCAAAACCATCAAGCGTAAGTCTATAGTGAGCGCGTACGTTCTTCATCATGAATCTCAGTTTGTCGCGTCATATAAGCAATCACCTTTTCTATTCATCTAAGTAAGCATCCTAGCCTTTGCTCCACGCATTAATACAAAATTGTCTGATCCTTCTGGTAATGCCAAGATCGGCTCATTACCTATATTGTTCCTACAACTTTAGAAAAGCTTCCTCTTCACTTCGCTTCGACCTTGTTAGGCTTCACATGACACTTCTCTTTCTTTAGCAGCTCCAAATTCATCTTCAAATGCGACTCGTACTCCTTCTTAGACTTCATGTAGACCTAAATGTCGTCGTTAACCATGTTGACAACTTGCCTATATACGGCTAGCACACCCGATTCATTACGTCTATGAAAATCGCCGGTGCATTGGTCAATCCAAGAGGCTTAGTCTTAACTCATGCGACCCTTACGCTATCCTAAATAGTAGTCTTTGGAATATCATCTTCGTGCACCCTCATTTGGTGACAGACCGAATACAGATCTATCTTACTCAACTCGCGATAATCTATGCACATCCTAAACGACCCATCCTACGTATTGACAAACAATACATGTGCTTCCTCATAGCGAATAATTAGGTCAATTAAAACCTTTACCTTGCAGCTCTTGCAACTATTCCAACAACTCTCTTTCATCTCCGTAGGCGCCAAACGACACGGGCCTTCGCAATCGATGTCGCTCCTTGTACTAACTCTATACGAACTTCTACTTTACGCCGAGGGGTAAACCTATTAAATCCTTTAGAAAACACTTTGGGGAACTCACACACTACAGGTATATCACATAATTTTGACTCATCCACTTTGGTACTCCTACGAGACCTCGCATTCACATTAGTTCGTTTCCCCACGAACCTCAAGCACCTTCAAATCCACCAAAGGCATTTTAACCATCTCCTCATGGCATACTTTCTCAGCCTTATACCTCACAGCCAATTCTCTCATACAACTATATCAACCTTCTCATAACCAACGGTACTAGATCTATAATGAAACGAGAACCTTCTAACTCTAACAACTTAACTCATCCGTTTCACTACCTCAATCACATAGGCACAACTCATAAGATGTGAACTAATCATCAACTCTAAGATCACATAATACGGACATCAAACGAATTCGAAGGACCATGATAAATCGAATAGGGTAATGCATGAATATCGAACCAACTATGAACAAATACCAAGACTTTACATGTACCAATTTTTGGTAAGAATTCAAAAATCACAAAAACTCAAAAGAAAATCAAACCAAATGTATGTATTGATAAGAAAAACAACCATCGACACAACAAACGTACCATCGACGCAAGAGACACTATTGAATAACACCTTGTATCTCGGGGACTATAAAATAAAAAGATACAACCCTTGTATAAAATTCTTTTTTTCACCCGCGAGAATTATCTTCCATAATCTTTATATCAGTCATTTTTAAAACAGTAGAATCATATCAGTTAATAATGTAAATCATTTAAAAAAATAATTTTAAATGAAATTTTCATAAACTTATTTTAAATATAGTCTTCATAAAAAAATCAAGGGATCGCTATATAAACAAAGGTGTTGCATATTATTTGTATAATTCAATTTAAAACAAAGTTTTCGACACTTAACAATTATCTCATTAAATACAAAAATCACTTCAACATTATTATTATTTCATAAAGGTTTTCCATAGTGTGTTACTAACCGAAACACGTGACTCAAAACAAAAGACATTATTATGTCGAAAAAGGACTTTAAACACCTTAAGAACTTCAACACCAAAATATCATTTGAAAACAAACATGTACCAACGAAACTAAGGTAGAGAACATCACGAAACCACTAAATCGTTAGAGGATACCTAATAACGATTCAAAGACAAAATCAAAGGCACCTTATCTGTCACTAAATGAAAGCATATCGTAAACATTGAATTAAGGACATAGAACACCAGTTCTATCATAATACCAACAAGGAATACTAACACGAGAGTTAGGTATCTCGACAGACATGAGCTATCAAACCAACTTATGAATCCCAACGATAATACCAACTGGTATCCATGATATCCGCAATTAATTGATAGATGGAAATCTCACTATTCCAATCAACTATCCAATAATTTACATCCCTTCATACACACGTTTACACTACCAAATAACACTAAACATCGATCATGTAATCAAGGTTCACAAGTCAGGTGTTGTGATGCCTTTATAATTAATGTTGGCACCATAATTTTAATTGCATCTTTTGCCACGGTATACTACTCCCAAGATACACATCTCGACGATAACATACATTCATACAACGTACCACTTAGCAAAATTCATACAATTTAACATGATTGCTAAATCATAAATCATACACAATATACACATAAGGATATAAATGCTCAAAAGATAGAAAGAAGGACAAAAGATTTCAGCCCAAATACGGAAAAATCCAAGTGAATTCACCGTCGACGCGACGTGTAAGAGATAAAGTTCGAAATTAAACTTATGCTGGGCTCGCTTCGGTTTTGGTACCTTGCTTTCACATGGAGTCACCGACTCGCCGGGTCCAGTCCTACTATGAGGGGGGGCCATAAATCCGGGGGAGGAGAGGAAATCGGAATCAACCCTCTTCTTCGATTCTCCTAACATCTATCCCTCCTTTGGTTCCTTGAAACGCTCCTCCTCAATTGGCTCCCATTCTACATCTCTCGTTGTCAAATCACTCACAAGTCGAGATCGTATTCATAATTGTGAGCAAGAAGATAAACCCACATAAATTAATACCAAAATGTGCAATTCATATTAGGTACTTAATAATGGTGTGATGAAAGCCTATATATATATATATATATATACATATACATATATATATATATATATATATATATATATATATATATATATACAGACATATATATATATACATATATTTACATACCAGATACCTTACATAATATATATACATACATATATTACACATTACATATATATACCTACATATTTATTACATACATATATATACTTACATATTTTATATACATACATATATTTATACAGACATATATATACTAATATATATAGATATTTTTGTATATTTATATATATATATATATTATATATGTTATATTATATATATTACTAGGAAGTAGTGGACAAAAAAGACAAATGAAAACTTTTCAAATATATGAAAGTATTATACTAGTTACAGACATTGTAATCAAATAGTCCTTAATGCAACTATATAAAGGTTCCTAATGTTTATCGTCTTCTAGGTCTAAACCACCTAGTTCTCTATAACCTATGGTTCTGATACCAATCTGTCACACCCCGCCAAGGAGGAATCGCAAGGCATGATCAATAGGCATCATCACAACATAAGTCGTCAAAATAGAGAAATACTAAATGAATTAAAATCCAAAATAAGAAAGATACAAACAAAACAAAAATCCAACATATAATGCATGAAGAACAGAACATGACAAGTTCAAATGAAAACTAAAACAGATAAATCATAGACTCCGCATGCAAGCCTATGGTCCAGCTAACTCTACTTCCTAACTCTTCACACATTTTGCTCATCTAAAAATGATGCTAAAAATGTCAACATAATTGTTGGTGAGAGTTACAGATTTAAGACTCACTTATGACATCGCGATCAACAAAAACAACATTTACGAACATATATGCATGGCTATTCTATCACAAAATAAATTCACATTTATCTGGGGTGGATCATACCCCTCCGTCCTATAATATCTCCGTGCAAGACTGACCCACTTGACTAGCTAAGTCCGTTCGAGTTTCACACAAGGTCATGTCATCCTAACATACACATGCCTTACCACAATTCATATCACATAGCAATCATATAGTTTGACACTTAAAAACACATATCACGGTTCATAATTCAAAAACAGTTTGCATTATTTCCATCCTAAAATATAAGTAAAAAGTGGGACTGTAAAACTCACCTGATGCAAAGCAAATTCCAATTCCTTCACTTAATCTTGCAAAGAATCTAAACAAAACAATACACACATATGTTACCATCGATTAGGTCACACACCCAAGTCGATGTAACAATCACAACGATGGATACTCTATATCCTATCTTGATTCAACTCTTCTATATACTCCTCATACTTGCTAACCTCAAATTACCTCACAAACTTTACTTCTCAACTTTCTGCTTTTTACTCAGTTTTTATAGTCACAAGATGACTCTAAATAAAATACTTAAACACCTAATTGGTTCTTCTCCTCACATCCCATAGCTCCCCAATGAGTTGTGAGCTTCTATGATTTTTGGATAAAAATAATAGTGAGTGTAACCATTTTATAAAAATTCAACATCACAAAGTGTCCAGAATTTGACCTGATTCGACCTTCAAAAAGTTTAGCTTGAGCAGACCCATTTAAACACTTAGGAAAATTCTACAAAAATTCTAGAAAATCATAAACATCATGAACTTGCTACAGTAGCAAGCCCATTAATTAAAAAGACGTTTTGATATGGTTTTTGACCTCACAAACACAACTCAGAATCTGCCCCGAAAACTCAGTTTTGACAACGAATCTTGTTTGATTAATTTGACTAACTTCCACTCACTTTTAATTCATGAAACCACTTGGGTTGGAAAGTAGACTCTCTGTAGTTAATTTTAGGCTCAAGAAAATCAATAAAAGCTATCCGTATGACCGAGATATGGCTCTCGCAAGATGACCTAAAATTCTGCCCAGATTTCTATTCCGAATTTAGCATAATTAACCCTAATTAACTTACCCAAAACCCTAATTATTAACCCTAAAACTAAGATTTATCTAAACTAATTAATTACAAAAACGTAATCATAAATATAAAACCCTAATCCATCCTTAATGATCGTTACGTTAAATAAAATCAATTGAATTGAAAAAGAATTTAGAAAACAATACCTTAACTCTTGAAAATCAAAACCCTAAAATTTTTAGGGTTTTCTTCTTGTTTTTTAAAGTCGACCTAGATTGGGGTTGTATGGGAAGAAAAAGTGATTTTGATTACGTTTATGATTTGTATTAGATATGTTAAGATAATTACCAAATACAAATTGTAATCTAACTAGGATTACTTTCCTTTTTTTTCTTTTCTTTTATTCGGCCTATACAACCGGATTTACACACACACACACACACACACACACACACACACACACATATATATATATATATATATATATATATATATATATATATATATATATATATTATTTATTTATTATACATTTACTTTAATTCTAAGTAAAAACCTTTAATTATTTTGCTAAACCTTGAACTTTCTAACTAGTTTTCAAACTAACCTTCGATTCTAACTATTTCTAAAAATAGAAAGCACTCTAAAATCTATAAAATACTAAACTAATATATATATATATATATGAATTACATATACATAGTACATACACAGAATATTACGTACACGACATTTGAAACTACACAAAGCTTTCAAATGATTTCATTTCCACAAGTACCATGATTCATCACTCATGTACTTCCATCTCATACACATATAAAACACATAATGACACACATAAACTGAATTATACAGGCTTTAACTAACCTGCTAAAATCTCAGTTGTCACAGTATCCCCTCCTTTGAGAAATCTCGTCCCGAGATTTAACCATTAGTCTCGACATTTGCATTCTCAAACAACTGGGGATACTTAGCCTTCATATGATCCTCACGTTCCCAGGTAAACTCTGGTCCATGCTATCGGAATTCCATCCGCACTTTCACGATATGAATTTTTACTACGCTAAAGTTTTAAACCTCACGATCCACAAATCTTTAAAGGCTCGTCTACAAACGTAATCTTATCTACTTAACTCATCCAACGGCAACATGCTAATTTGCATCAGCAAACACTATCTTTAGATTTGACACATTAACGTGTTCATGCACACTACTCAATCTTCAGTCAATTCTCAACTAATATGCCACATGACCACTAAATACTTGTCCTCATCGAATCTTGAAAGGTCCTTACAAATCTTGGAGCTAACTTTACTTTCCTTTCTTTCCAAACCGCACTACACTTTTCCAAGGTGAGACTTTCAACATTACATGATAACCAACTTGAAACTCTAAAGGTTTCCTTCTATTATCTGCATAGCTCTTCTAACGATCCCTATCAGCTTTAATCCTATCTCTAATCATAACCACTTATCAGTTGTTTCTTGCACCAACTCTGTCTAATTAATCTGCTATCTCCTATCTCCAGCCCACAATATCGGTGACCTCTTCCTTCCATACAACCCACAAAGGACACAACAATGCTCGAATGATAGCTATTGTTATAGAAAATTCAGCCAATGGCAAATGATATTCCACATCCCCAAAATCAATCACAACATCACGCTCTCAACCAAATCCTCTAAAACATTGTATTGTACGCTCCGCTTTTGAGTCCATACCGTCAGAGGATGAAAGGCCTTACTCATATCAAAAGCGTTCCCAACGCTTTTTTTGCCATCGTTTGGCCGAAAACCTTGACGGAATCACATCCCTACCAGAAATAATCTTGTGGTACACCAATGTCGTGCAACAATCTCATCAAAGTACAACATTGCTAGCTTTTCCAACTATAAAATCCCACCTTTTTCGATTGCCAAGAAATGCGCGATTTGGTCAACCTAATCAACTATGACCCAATCCGCATCAGACCACATACTTGAACTGCAACTTTGTTATAAAGTCCATAGCTATTTTCTCCTACTCCACTTAGGTATTCTCAGGTTGTTGCAATAAACTTGACGGTCTTTGATGCACAAAAAATCCTTACCTGTTGCGCATTTCAAACACTTGCTAACATAATACATTCTCCTTTTCAAACCCGACCACCAATACATGTCTCAAAGATCATAGTACATCTTGTCCGCTCCGAGATGCACAAAGTACCTCATCTTATGAGCTTTGTCCCTGATCTTGGTTCTTGCACCGCCCACTAATGGAACCCATATACGATCCATATAATGTAGGCTTCCATCCTCTCTCTTTTCCATTTGTTGGTCCTTACCATTCAAACCTTCAGCTATCAAATTTTCATCCTTAAATGCTTCACCTTGAGTTGCCAATATCAGTCCTTTAACTCCAGACTGAATTGTCATAGCCATCGCTCACACTCGTTGAGGCTTCACTCTCTCCTTTCTACTTACAGCATCAACTACTACATTTGCTTTAACCAGGATGGTACTTAATCTCACATTTATAATCACTAAACATCTCTAACCACTCCTTTGAACGCTATTTAACCCTTCTGATCGAATATGTGTTGAAGGCTCTTATGATCTGTATAGATAACACTCTTTGTTCCATAACAAATAATCGCCTCCAAATCTTAGCGCAAACACACTGCGCCTAACTTCTAAGTCGTGAGTCTTTGTTCTTCTCATGATCGTTAATGCTTGATGCATAGCGATACTATCCCTTTGCATAAACCAGTCCTAATCCTTGGTTTGACGCATCACAATAAACCACAAAATCTTCTACTCCATCCTGTAATGACAATATTGGTGCATTACATAAATTGTCCTTCAACATTTGAAAAGCTTCTTTCTGCTTCTCACCCCACTCATACTTCTTATTATTCTGAGTCAATGAAGTAAGAGGTTTAGCAATCTTGGAGAAATTCTCAATGAAATTCTATATATACCAGCTAATCCCAGAAAATAATCTTACTTCAGATGGTGTCCGAAAGGCTTTCCAACTTTTCACACCGCCTCAATCTTACTTGGTCAAACGTTAAATACCGTCGTAATTTTACCACATGTCCAAGAAAATGTACCTCTTGCAACAAGAACTCGCACTTGGAGAACTTCGCATACAACTTCTCCTTCCTTAGCAAATCCAACATCAATCTCAAATGATTTTCATGATCCTCCTTCGTCTTTGAGTATATCAAGATATCGTCAATAAACACTATGACGAACATTATCCAGGTACGGTTTTACCACACTCGTTCATTAAGAGTTCCATAAGAAAACTGCGGTCATTTGTTAATCCAAATGGCATAACCGTAACTCTAAATCCATATCGTGTTCTGATGCGGGTCCTCGAGATATCATCATCATGGCACTCCTTACAGACTCTCAGCTGATATAACCAGATCGAAGGTTCAATCTTAGAGAAGTAACGTCGCTCCTTGAAGTTGGTCAAAAACAAATCGTCAATCCTAGGGAGTGGATAACGATTCTTGATGGTCAAACTTGTTCATTCACGATATTCTATGCACATACGAAACATCCATCCCTTCTTCTTGACCAAACAAACTGCGCTCCCAGGTGAGTGACATGCCAAATAAATCCCTTGTCTTGCAACTCTTGAAGTTTCTCCGACAGTTCTTGCATCTCCGAAGGCGCTAATCGATATGGTGACTTTGCTACGGGCGTCGCTCCAGGTATAACACAACCCCATGTTTTTTGACATATAGCAGTGAAAGCAATCTGGGTATTATTTCATAGTACAACAGTCATAATCATAGAAAACGACTCATAAAAAGAGACGTTTTGGAAAATTTAGTTATCATTCATTTATTCATCATAGTTTTACAAAGAGAGGTCCCAAAATCTATATGAAAACATAAAGTTTGAATGATAACAGTTAGCCATCTTCAAGTCCGCGTGCCACAAACCGTCGTGTATAGCTCAATTACCTGAGATAAACATGTTTAAAAATCAACCACAAAGGTTGATTGATATTCAAGGTTTATGATAAATAGTTGACTACAGTTCTCATAACAGTGGGGTTAACGTTGTTCTACCCCATAAGTGTAATGAATTGCAATGATACAAATATTATAGAAAAATAGTATTATTGCGTCTAAGCTCATGGCACTCAAACTGACTTGTGTATATATCAATAATGATATATATAATGATAATGGCCCCCGTGTAGGTAATTGCCATATACCTATGAGTTTCAAATATAGTGCGTTTGGTTACCTATCCGGCAACACAAACAGATTCGTCAAACCCCGATACTGCCTATCCACAATATTCGCGTTCACTCGCAAGTGATTAATGGTCCATGATGTGGGAGGTCTTTTGGCATAAAGGGACTTAGACAACAGATGCAATAATATATCAGGATAACTTCATTAGAAAACACTTGATTCATGTTATAGCATGTATCTCCCCTCGCGGTTTATAACATGTAAAAGAGTTGAAATGCGAGCTATGAACTCACTTAACAGAGAAATCTATTGATGGAAAAAGTAGAATGACATTAACGAAAACCAGCCTTGTCACGCAACGTGGGTACTTTGTCAAGTTCTTAGTGTGATGGTTTTATGTTTCAAAACTTTTATAGAGTGAACGTATTACTTTGATTAATTAATTTATGGAGAAATATGTATCATGTTCGGATGCCATCATAAAGTCAGAGGTCATAGTAGTAAACGTTGAGGAGCCAAGACACTTTAAATCATAAATCCAGTAAACTCGTTAAAACGTATACCCAAATGAAACTCCTTACATGAAGCTCTCTAGTAACGTGATACGATAAGATTTTAAGTTTCTTCAAAAGTTAGTCGATGATAAGTTACGTTAATTATATAACGTAATTGTTTTATAATGCGTCGATCGTTGATTAATAACGATAATTGTGTCAGGTTTTAAATAAAATGAGTCTATATATTTATATAATAATTTATATAAAAATATTATATTTTATATTTTGCAAAAATGGCAATATATACCCTCGATTTATAAACTTTTACAAGTTTAGTCCTTTATATAATAAGTTTATAAATATTAAACCTTTAACTTTAGAAACTTTCAAGATAGGTCCTATAGTTATAACTTAGAAATAATGACATTTTCAGTCCCTCTAGTTATAAATTTCAAAAAGTTACGATATACCCCTTGCAAGGAAAAATTTACAAATCAGTCCAAAAACCAATTGCAAGCTTATTTTAGGGTCATAATGATATTTTGCAGGTTACAAGCTTATTAGAATAAGCTAAAATAAGATGTTCTAACATAACAAAAGTTAGAAAAAAAATTCGTTATCAGAAAATCAAACGGTCGTTTTTAGGTTTTAAACAAAAAAACACATTGGGCTTGAGGATTCAAGCTTTCAACAAAGTTGAACATTCTAAAACAGATTATGAGCTTATTGAACAAGATTTTGAGCTTACTTGAGCTAAAATGGGTCAAATGAGGGTTTTTGGGTTCGTATGCCTAGAAACGACTTCAAGGGCTTCCTTCTCTGGATTCTTGGCTTCTATTCTAATCTTAGGGACTTCACTTAAAATTCTACTACTTCTAGGGAATGGCTAGAACTCCATTTGAGTGTGTGTGTTTGAGTTTGAAGGATGAAATGAAAGGGTATGTATGTTTTAGCTTATATAGAGGTGAAACCAACTTGGTGCCCAGGTTTCTTAGAGTAGTGGCCAAGGTGTGGGTATAGTGGTGACTAAGGAAGCCTATAGGGTGAGTATGGAAGGCTAGGAAGGTAGCTTAGCAAGGTGGAAGGGTGTGGGGGTTTTGAAGAGGGTTCGGCTAGACAAGGGTGACAAGGATGTGACAAGGCCAAACTTGGTGGCCAAGGTGGTGATGGAGGTGCTTGTAAGGTTCTTGGGGTGATAGTAGGTTAGTCATGGAGGTGCTTGAGGTGCTTGGTTGCTTAAAAATGGGTCAAAATGAAATAAAAAGGGTGACAGGTGGTTTAGGGTTTTGGGTTAGGGCTTTTAGTCTTTAAAACATGTATTAGGGTTTAGGATGAGAGTTTAGAATTAAGGTTTAAGGTTTAGGATTAAGGTTTAAGGTTTAGGATTAAGGTTTAGGGTTTAGTTTTAGGTTTAAAGTGAAATTAGGGTTTTAAGGTTTAGTTTAGGGTTTTAGATTAGGGTTTTAGGATGACTTAGGGTTTAGGTTTAGGGTTTAGAAGTCATGCATTAAGTGTTTGTACCTTGTGTTAGAGTGGTGGTAAGAAATTAAAGTGATTTAGGAGGTAAAATGACCTAGTTTGGTTTTTTTGCATTATTGACTTGTACATTGGGATTCAGAAAGTTGTAACTTGATTTAGGAGGGAAAAGATGTTCTAATGTTGTGCATTGTACACTTGTACACATGTTTGAATGCTTGCACATTCATTTTATATGTATACATTACATATAATTAGGGTTTTGATATAAACATTAACGGATAAAGTCTATTTTGATATAACGTTGTAAATGGTACGTTAAATGGATAATGTACTTGGTAAAAGTGATATTAAGATATAGACTTGACATATTAGGATGTTTACATGATATAAACATAGATAGAATTGGCATAGGTAGGTTGCGTGAGCTCATTTACTTTAGAGATGCAAGTTACGTTGCATAATGAGATAAAGCAAAAATTTCCCTGTAAAAAGGTGGTATATATAATAGATGAATATTACAGTGCATCTAATTTAATAGATGGATAATTACATTGATGAAAATTACAGGTTGTTATACCATGATACTTTATAGAATCCTTCAGGTCAAACTAATTTCAAAATCAATAAACAACCTGTTGGTTTGAAAGAGTCTTCTAAACCCAATTCAAATCCAACTAAACACCATTTTAATTCATCCAAACCCTAGTACAAAGCCATGCCTATTTATTTGGCACACTTTTAAACACGGATCTTATGGGTTTCCAGAATCCAACCTTTACGACTTACTAAGTAGAGGCCTTTGCAAGGGAATCGAAACACAACATGACAACTTTATTTGAAAGTTCTAGAAATAGACATTCTCAAACGACACATAGCACGGGAAAATCAAACACACAATCAGGGGATAATGTCGCATCCATAATGGATATATTAGCAACGGTCGCATATATCACTTATACACACATGAAATTATAATCATCATATAACAAAGATGCATCCATCAAGTAGCATCAATACTCATCAAAATTAAACACTTCGCAAGTAGCGAATATCAATATATATATATATCCTACATTATATATAAGTGGATACATGAATGCCACCTACGTAACATAAACGCCACATCATCATTCAAAGAAGGTTACCTATGCAACTAATTATGACACATATGCATTTATTAATCCATATGCATTTCTGAAATCCTAAAAATAAATGGTGCTAAAAAGTCTATTGCAAGATTCAAACTTGGGTTTTATACTAGACAAACAAGCTTCTCAACCACTGGACTAAGCCAAAAGTTATGATTACTTTTTAAAAAACAAAACAATAAATGGCATTACAACATATTAATTTGAATTTGAAACCGAAATTGGTGATAAATTTTGCTAATTAAAAGCAACATCACTATTTCAAAGTCAAACAGAAATGCATACAGTTGCCTAAAAAGATAAGATATAAATTTACAATCAACTAACCAAATTATGAGCTTTTTCCAATCTTTTCTCAATCAAAAACAAATCACACTCATCATATTAAAACACAATTATGAAACACCGGATTCAAAATTAAAACCATGTCCATCAACAGAAACAAAATGAGAGCTTCATCAATCAAAGAACCAGGTTTGTAAATTTTATATTTTTTATAAAACAATTATACCCTTGATGGAAGATTGAATTATGTGTATTCGGTGTCATCATCTTAAGATTGTTAGTTAATGTGATGCATTAGTTCTGCCATTTACAATTCTTACAGTAACTTGTGATATAGTTTTTGTTTTTCTATGTGTGAAGAATTTAATGTGTAGATTGTCGAATACAAGAACATCATCTTTAATATCTGGTATGTTATTCATTTTGATGATTTATGGTTTTCGCATTATTGAATTCAAGATCATTAGTTTTACTTGGTAAGTGTTCTTATCTATCTCTATTTCATAATCATGTGTTATTGGGATGCGATGAAAGATTATGGAAATCGAATTTGCCAAAGCAGGGTTCAGATGTTTTTGTATGGACAAGAGTAAAGACAAACTACTAGTAAGGAATTAAGTACATGTGTTTTTTATTTTAAGATCACATCGATTTCTAATAAAAATACTTAGGTTTAAATGTAGATGTCTCCATGTTTTCAATTTTATTTTTTGTGTTTGATGTTATTTGGATTTGTTTTTCTTGATTATTTGTTTTATTATTTTGAAGTTGAGGCAGGTTAGGACAAAGATTGGATCGAATTAAATTGTTTTTTATGATGCTACTAAGAAGTAAAATCAGGTTTCCTTTTGATAATTCAACAAGACCTTTAATCTTTAGAGATCACCAAGAAGGGGCCTGAACTATTAGTTGAGATGCAAGACTATGATTATTCTTTAGACATGTGGATCCTTATTTGCATGTTTCCTGGAATGGTGAGGCTCGCAACCCAATAATTTTGGTGTATACGGAGTATATTTATGAATATTGCACTGTGACGATTGTGTTTTCTCATCATTTTTTTCATCTCTTGTGCTGATTTAATATTCAGATTTTCTGTAAGGAACCTTTCTTTTATGTCCATAACAACCACGATCAGCTTCTTAATATTTCCAGGGTAATGCTTTTTCTATACTTCTTCTGCTGAACATATTTTAGTAGTTGTGTCATTAAGTAGTGTCTCCTGAGTCTCTAATATGCACTGTTAATGTGTTTATTTGTGAAGATATCTAAATCACGAGACTTGTGGCAGGAGCCCAATGTGTTGCTACTCTACTGCATGAGATGAAGCATCATGGCAATCTACTTTAGATTTGGTGTCATGTCAATGTACGTTGGTAGGTGTCCCTTTAATAATCTAATTTTCTCTCATTTAGTATCCATTTTCTCTTTGTGGCGGAGGAGTAATCATTGTGTCCTTTGAAGTGATTGTAGCATGACACGTTTGGAGCGCTTTGAATATCATGTACGAGAAGAACTTAAGAAAATAGCTTCTCACGCGATCATTATGCTACATAATTAGTTTGTTACACTAAAATATCGATATGTAGCTGGCTATCATAATTAATTTGAGTTATCATCATATGAATAAGAATTCTTTAGGACGTGGATTTAAGATCACGTTAGTTTTGACCCGAACAATAGGATGCAGTTTGAGCTATCATAATTTGAGTTAACTGATAGTTAGGGAGTCACATGGTACGGGTCAGAGGTAACACACTATCACTTTCAGACTGTTAGAAGTAGGATCTAGGTTTACCTTTGTGGTAGATCATATACATGAATATGTTTAACTTATTATGCTAACATAATTCCTAGATAAACCCGATCCTTTTGCTGAAGATCAGTTAAACAAATGGCCATGTTGTTCATGATACTCAACATCCAGTCAGGTATCAAGAGATATTCATTCTGGGAATTTATTTTGTAATTTTCAAATTTTTTATAGAATGATAGCTGCACCATCTTATACAGATCATACAGTGCATTTAAAAAAGAAATTTATTTTGTTACTAATTGATCAATAACATGTATTAATTAGCACCAGGATTATAGACTTTCGCGTGGATTATACTTACAAAAAATACAGTAGGGTGTAAATCTGCAAGCTGTAATAGGACATGTGAAGAGACTCCAAAACAGGTAACTTTTCACTTTTT
>BQNB010018179.1:0-63180 GCA_026074375.1 Tanacetum coccineum | reverse complement strand
ATATTCCACCACCTATCACATAAGATCTCCCACGAGCTCCTCCCATTTGTTCGACCTTTATTCTGGGTATATTGTTTCTTGAAATGGCCTCACACTCCGCACCCCATCAGCGTTTGTTATAGTTGTTATTGTTGTTGTTGTTATGATTGTTGTTGTTGGGTCCTTGAGTAGTCCCAGCTCATACGACTTTATCCATTAAGTAATGCAACCTCCCTTAAACAAGATAACCATATGTCGATATAGTTTTTGGTTAATTTATTCATTACAGACCAATAGTACAACAATTTAAGTCATGATACCTCCTAGTATTGCCTAAGTAAGTTAAATACTTACATCCATTAGCCTTGTCCGATATTAATCATCAAACATTACAGATATAAGAAACTAGACCATGCCCTTAAACATTTAAAACTTTATATAGACATATGCATGCATCCACATTTTCTCCTTTGATGTTTTCACCATTAAGAGATTTTCTTTATAACGCGTTTATATCAATCATAAAACTGGTAATGATATTTTTCTAAAATACCTATTCTGATAGGTTAAATATCATGGTCAAACCTTGCCAAAATTTCTGTATATTAAGAAGTGTTGAAACCTCTAATTTTGCTGAATAAAGTTATCAACGCCATGTTCAAAACTAGTTTCTTAAATCTTTTCTTGGTCACACACTAGGTTAACACAAATCGAATCCCGAGACAGGATTCCTTTAAGGGGTAGGTACTGTAACAACCGACAAATTTTCAGAACTTTAAATCCGTTTGACTTTTTGGGTCCGACTTGACTATTTGACTTTTTGACCTTTTATTGTCATATAAAAACGATAACTGATCAAAGTTCGATTTGAACTATTCTTTTTGGAATCAATCAAGCATGGGGGACAATAAAAAAGAAAGTATGCATGAGGGATAAGGAATATTTTTAATGGGGGACAATCCAAAATGAAATCACGTTGGATAAGAGAATACTAGTATTTCTTATGGGGATAAAGAGAGACAGAAATGTATTTTATTGTTAAGATGTTGTTATTATCTCTTTCTTTCATAGCTAGTCATAAGAATGGTGTGTCATTCTTATGTAGTTGTTTGATTATTAGCTTTGTTAGAAGCTAGTGAGTATCCTTAATTGGACTGTGATAAGGGACTTCATCCTTATCCGTTGTACTTAAACGTCTTTTGGTGTAATACAATTTACCGGGGAAACCCTTTACCTAAAAAAAAACGATAACCGCATAATCTGTAATTTTTTAGAACTTATTTTAATAATAAATCATATTTATTAATACATATTTCTCATTTACAAATTTCCTTTTAAAAAAAAACTTATTTGACTTAAAAAAGAGAAGATATCTCGCAAATTGTGAAAAATCGCACACAACGCGTACCAATACGAAAATAATTAAATTATATTTAATTATCACAATTTATTTAATAAAATAATTAATAAATTATTTAACATTTTATTCAAAAACTTTTGTTAAAAACGCGATTATTTAAGTTAAAGTTTTACTTTACGGACCAAGCTTAGCTGTGACACCCGATGACTACCAAATAAATAACAAGCATTTTAAATAAATTTTATAAAAAATTTATGAAACACGAGTCGTGTAAATACTCACTTTTCGTGGAAAAATCATTTTGAACGCAACGACATAATTTTTGTGTTTTGAATCAACCGTTAACTACCCTAAACGTGTCCTGAACCGTTATTTCACAAAAATTACATTTTCAGCCCCTCTATTAATATTTACCCGCACCCTCATACTTTCTTACATTTGATACTTGTTTTTCAAACTTTCCAATATATAAGCATAACCACCTAGGGTTTCCTCTTTTTATAACCCTAGCCACCACACACTCTCCTCCCTCTCTAACATATCCGGCCCCGCCTCCGGTTAGATTCCGACCACCCACCGCCGCATTTCATTACCACCACGACCATCTCCACCAGTCGACGCCACCCTCACCACCATCTCCAACCGACGCCACCCTCACCACCTTCATCTCCACCACCACAGCCGCTACACACCACCACAACCATCCCCACCACCATCGCATCTCATCACCACCATCCCTACCACAATCGACCACCACCACCCCTGCCACGTCACAGTCGACGTCGACCACCACCACGACGGCAACCTGCGTTTTCCAGAGTTTGGATGGTTTTGTTTATTTAAGCTTAGTTTCTTTTGGTTTCTTTTTCTTTTATTACCTTTTCTCTTTGAGCTTATAACTTATTTTCATGGCATTGTTTTAGCTTATTTGTTAGTGCAAATATTACAATATTTAATCTTTACATTCTCTTTATGTTTTGGTGATGACAAACATGTAAGTTGAAAAACATAACGTAAAAGTTCACAAGTTACTCGTAGATGTATACTTCAATTCACGGATATCTCACCATCCTTATCCACCACAAATATACATTTATAAACTGGATATCGACATCCCGAGACTCCTACTCATATGGGCTTCACTAGTTGGATTGGGCCAAGCAAACAGGCTAGCCCATTAAGGCCATAAAAGTTCGTCCCATCAAGGCGCAATCAAAGCTTCTAGAAGATGGAGGGAAAATAATCAAATTTTGAATTTGCTTCTAGAAGATGGAGGGAAAACTCAAAGCTTCTAGAACATGGAGGGAAAATAATAAATTCAAAATTTGAATTTGCTTCTAGAAGATGGAGGGAAAATAATGAATTCAAATTTGTATTTGCTTCTAGAAGATGAAGGGAAAACTAGTGATGCATGCTTTTATCCAAACACCCTTTTATCCATTAGATAAAAGAGACCTCTCCAAGGTAAGATTTCCCAACAAATACCAAAGTCTTCCTCCTCCCCTCTCTTAATGAAAACCCATGGCACCAACACACACACACATATACATATAATTTTCTTTCTTCATCTTTAATCATGAATTTAGCATAAGGCTTTGATCATGGTTACTTTCTATGTTAGTTCCACTAATACCATGGGGGTATTTAGTGGAGTATAAGATGCCTCTATATGGAAGTGATCATCCTTGATTACATGTAGATCATGAGATGGGGTGGGTAAATAGAGTGTTACATTTGATTTCCCCCCAAAAACCTTTTTGGTATTTCATAGAGTAGATCTGATTTCTTATATTGTATTCTTGTGTATTTGTGTAGATCAGGTATTGTATACAATCTGAAGAGTAGTGTTTGTGTGTTGGTTAGTATTTTAGGCCTTAAAATACATTGGTGAAGTGGTAGATTAGTTCTAGCTAAGATTAGGACTCGACATTTAGCTTAGTGTCGGAAAATAATGTAAGCGACGCAGTTTATGTGTTTAGGCCATAAAACACAAGGTTTGTTATGTTGGGCCATAAAATATAACGAGTTTGGTTGTACTCGAAGAAGGGCTCAACATCTAGCTTAGTGTTAGAAAATAATGTAAGCATGAGTATAAGGTTTTCTCCGCCGAAAGGGAGCTTGTTGATTAGTGAAGTAACTCTCGAGTTGGATACTCGAGGAGTGGAGTAGGGCGAAGAGGAGATTCATGACCAAACCACTATAAATCTCCGTGTCAGTTTGCATTTTCTTTTACCTTTCGCTTTACTTATTTCTTTACATTTACCGCTTTACTTTTATACTTTCATTGTGCTCATGATTGTGTGAATGGTTGTGTAGATCTTGTTAGTTAAGGTTGTGTAGCTCTTTTGTCATATATTGTGAATGTGGTTATATTGTTAGAATATGCGTTAGCTATTGTAAACCTATAATCGCCACTTCTCATATTGCGTCAAACTTGATCGAGTTATTGATACAAAAGATCTAGTCTGAAAACCTCTTCTGCTGGCGGTCTCATAACTCATCTATAGTTTTTTAATGGAGCATAAAACAGTTTGAATCATTATCTTGTAATCGAGTATATAAGCGAGTTTGAAATCCAATCATGTAACGAGTTTGTAAACGTGCATATAAACGAGTTTGAAAGCATTCATGTAAACGTGTTTTTAATCGAGAGTTAAAGACGTTTGTTGAATAATATTGTAAAGAGTTTGTAAACGAGCATATAAACAAGTTCGAAATAAATCATGTAAACGACCATATAAACGAGTTTGAAATCAATAATGTAAACGAGTTTGTAAACGAGCATGTTTCTCACCCCGGGATTTATAAAGTAATCGTAAAAATAAGTAAAATGTAGGGCTATAAACTCACCTTAAGTAAGACAATGAGTAGGGAACTAATCCACGAACGTAGACGTACACAAACGAATCCTAACCGCGACCTAAATATACGTCACGCTTTAGGAGCAAGCAAAGGATAACGAAACGTTGAAATAAACCATTTTTAGAAGGTCAATATCACCCGTATGTGTTTGTGTCTCAGTTTAATTAGTCAAAATGTGATTTCGTAAAAATATAGGGTTTTTAATTAAGTTTCGACACTTAAACCGAAAGTTACTCTTTTTAGTAAGTTTAGAAATCCCGAACATTAACGATATCTAATTATATCCACTAAGTTTATATTTCGCCTAAAAACGCTAAGTGACTTAAAAAGTCTAGTTTCCACTTTTAAATCGTCGTTATATACCTTACGCCTATTATTAAATTTCCATTTCTAATAAACCACTTACGCTTTCTAAATAATGTCTTAAGAAAATTTCTAACGCGTCTAATCAATATATAATGGTTACTATATTATTCGCTAAAGTTTTTATATTCCAAACGGGCTCAAAAACGCTCGAAAACCCAAATTTATATTTCAATCAGCTCACTTTTTAATTATAAAAATCCTAGATTTTGTCCGACTATAGGAGGGCGTATCTACTTCGTTATAAACACTCACTCCTCTGCCGAAAGCTACGTTTGAAGGAAAAATCATTCTCTACAAGTTTTCTTTTATATATTTTAGCCAACTCGGTCCTAAAATGGGTCAAATATTAGTTTTAAAAATCGGACAGAATGCACCTGAAACCATTTGAGCTGTTAAAAACTTTAATGTTTCGCCAACTTAAAACGGCCATAAATTATTCGTTATAAGGCGGATTTTCGTGTTCTTTATACCGAAATTTGTGTATGAAAGTATACTAACAAAATCTTAGGGTTTTAGCTTCTCAAACTATTTTTAAACACCCCTTAACCCACGAATTAATTCTGGACAACAAGGTATTATCATCTAAAATCAACCAAAATCCACCACAACTTTTACAATATTCTTAATCTATCCTAAACCCACTTCGCCAATGCTTCAATCATCAAACCAACACCCTTCATCTAACCTAAATCCCTTCACCAAATCGTCAAACATCACTTTTAATGCTTAAAATCTCGTTATAAACTTAAAAGTACAAAACAATAATCAATTTTACGAATATGTTTAGATTTTACATAAATAGTTGTACATCCTGTTATTTGTAGTTTTCTGTGTATAAAGTTGATTACACAAACACGGGTGTTAGGTTTTTTGAGTGAACGAAACGGTGTAAGAACGAACACTTTAAAATTTTATGCAAAAGAAATGGGACGATATGGCTTACAAGTTGTGAAAAAATGATGCATTTGACCTGGAATGAATTCGAATATAACCTGAACAAGATCTTGAATAACCCAAAATAAATAACCAAGAATCACTAGTAACCAATATTTGAGAAGATGGAAAACAAAACACAAAGTGTGTTTGTTTGGTGGTTCGGTTGAACCAAAGAAAAAAGAAGAGAAAGAAGAGAGGATTTTAGTAGTGTTTGTTTTAGTGTGTGTGAAGAATAAAATGAAATAGGTGTGTTGTATGCTTAATATTTAAGCAAAAGGCTTGAGACCATTTGAGACACATGTGAGTATTTAATGGATTATGTTTGTACCATGGATTCATTTAAACCAAATTTGTTGTGTGTGGTGTGTGTTGGAACAGCCACCAAGGAATAGGAAAAAGGAGGGTAAAACAAATACATTTTTTACACCACAATGTGAATCCTATGTTAAAACAAAATATCTAGTTATTTATGGTAGGAGTGCATGCATGTGCAATTAAAATGGACTAGTTATAACCTTACGTAACAGTAAAATTTAACAACGCGCGACTCTAATTAATAAAAAAAAAATAAATTATAAATAATATAAATTATGTTCTTTAAGTCGAAATCGTGTTAGTCCGTAAAGAGACTAAGCTTATTACAAAGCCCTGTACGGCCCTATAAAAAATTCCGATGATGCTTCGCAGTTATTCGCGGAACAACTTCCCGGTTTTAGGTCAAATTGACTACAAAAATTATCAAAGTAAAAATAATCCAAGTGAATAATAAAATAATTTACGTTTTATAGATAATTATTTAATCTAAAATTGCTAGTTGTCACGGAGTGTTAGTTTGTTTCTTGATTTAAATCAAGTTTCTCATAGCCCCCACTTGCTTCTTGAAGTAGATAATCCTCCTCCAAGAATTCTACATTGCGAGAAACAAACTCCTTGTTCTCCAACATATAATAAAAGTAAATTAACAGAGGTTCCCCTTTTTTTTTTTTTTTCCCCTTTTTTTTTTTAGAATATACAAAAAAAAAAAAAAACCCACAATAACAAATTACGTGAGGATTCAAGTTTAATGGGAGTATCTTGCTTGACTAAAGCTACACATTCCCACACTTTTAGGTAAGATAACCTAAGGGCCTTCCCATGCCATAACTCGTATGGTGTCTTACTTACCTTCTTAGTTGGAACCCTATTGAGGATGTGTGTAGCACTCTCGAGCGCATATCCCAAAAAGGACAATGGTAAGTTACTAAGATTCATTATTAATTGAACCATATCTAACAGAGTTTGATTCTTCCTCTCACATACACCATTGTGTTGTGGTGTATAGGGTGACATGGCATTTTAGAGTCAATTATACATCGCGAGATGATATCGAACAAAACTCCCAGATCATATATTCTTCATTACGATCAGATTGTAGGGCCTTTATGGTCTTTCCGAGTTGGTTTTCAACTTCACGCTTACAAGCCTTGAAATTTTTGAAAATTTCACGTTTATGCTTAAGTAAATAAACATAACCACAACGACTATAGTCAAATGTGAATGTGACAAAATATAATTTACCACTTCGTATCATTGATCTAAATGAGCCGCATACATCAGCATGTATGAGTCCTAATATATCATCAACCATATCTCCAACAATAGGGAATGGAGTCTTTGTCATCTTTCCACACAAACATTGCTCGAATGTGTCAAATGTTTCAGATGAATTTGACTTAAGAACTCCATTACTTAGGATTTTCTTCATACATTGCTTGTTTATGTGACCAAGACGACAATGCCATAAAAAAGTTTTATTCATATCATATTTGAAACGTTTAGAAATATTAAACAAGGACTTTTAAGTTGAGGCAGCGCCATCTATATCTATTTCAAATATGACATTCCTAAGAAAAGCTATAAAATAAAACATCTTAATCTTTGAAACAGAAATACTATAATGTTTAAATGCAAGTTCAAAACCAACATCTCTCAATCGATAGAAGAAAACAACACCTCTAATGATAGAAGGTGCATAATGACATTGTTCTAAAACAACCACTAGACTAATAGGTACATTAGGAGAATAAGAATTGATGGCTTGAACAACATCACGATTCCTATTCCTCATTTTTATACTGTAGTAACATATAAAATATATAAAGATAAAGTTTATAACAAAATAATTTTCCAGTAAAGTAAAATTATGTATTTAACAATTAAGTATGATAATTGTATAATTTACATAGAATTAAGTAAAAAATGACATACAAATTATATTTGATTTCATTTTAAAACAAAAACATTGGATAATATTTAAATATAATTGCAACGTTGATTTAGTTATTATAAAATAGGTATATAATTGTCATATTGGTTAATTCATACATTATATAATTAATCACATTTTGAATATTCATATTAAGTAAGGGTGCAAATTTAATAGTAACATATCTATTAAAACTTATTACACCGTTTACATGGTTTTACATAAATAATGGACATCGTAAACATGTAAAAAGCAGTATATTTATTTTCGTATTAACCGTGACAAAGAGACAAACATAATGAATATAATTTTGCAAATTCAAAATATAAATTCATATTTGTTTTGTTCATGTTTATGTTGATTGTTATTATGTTTTAAATATAAATAATATTGAAAGTTTAATAGTTAAGGAGTGTGGCATGTCATATTATTTTTTTATCATGTCATATTACATGTTATCAGTGATGTCATATTTAAAAATCGTATGTGATTTAGGCTGAAATCACAAATATAATGACAAGCTAGCGGCAATCGATAAAAGCAACAAGTTGAATGTACAAAAGAAAATAGTTCAAAACAGTTTAAAAACATAAACCATTCATACATTAAAGTAGTATCATACTTTTAAGATTTATGCTAGAAGCCTTATGAAACATACATGAAAATGTTTAAACTTGGTTGGTTGTGTTTTGCGGTGTGTTAGTACTTGTAGTTACTTGTCGTCGTTCATTGAGTTTGAGTGAGAACAAAATAGGATAATGTGTAGCTTATGTAATATTATTTAAAAGTCCAATATAAAAAGTCGGCCTAATAGCAGTCTAATAACTTAACGGGCTAAAAGTACCCCTGAAATACCCAATTTCGGTACATTATGACAAGTTGAGCCCCATGAAATTGTGATTAATTACGAATTGTAACAATCAAGTTTGGATGTTAACTCGAATTACACACATACTTTAAACATGAAACTACATTGCTTAAAATGTGCCGCATAGCGCAGGTGCGTTATACTCGTTTACATACATCTAGTGATTGTCAAAATGAAAAGTTTTGTTAAACTAAACAAATTCTATTGTAAATTGTTTTATAATCATAGCAAAAAAGAAAACAAAATTCCAATGTTGCAAAAATCGGCTTAGGCGGCCTTGTAATCGCCGATTAATTGCTACTCGGCCATAAACCTTGGAAAATAAGGCAAATTGGGTGAAAAATTGGTCTGGTCAAAAATCGGTAAAAAATCGGTCAAATCGGTCAAAAATCGGACAAAAATCGGTCTAATCGATCAACGAAAGTCAAACTTTTTTTTACAATGTGACTTTGAATTGTTAACTGTTAACTTTTATTATCTATGTCTTATTTTTGAACAATGTAACTTTAAACTCATTTAATTTTAGTGTATTTAAAGTGTTGTATCCATCTCATTCAAGTAACTTTGAAATTTATATATAAAATTTGCAAAATCGATTAATCGCGCCTAGACCGATTACAGGCTACAGGGTGGTCAACCGCCCGACTATGACTCGCGATTTTTGCAACATTGCAAAATTCTTATGAGGTGTTTGTTTAAGCTTATATGCGGGCTTATTAGCTAATTTGACTTCGGCTTATTTTGATACTTAAGGATTTACATAAGCTTGTTATATCGTAAAAAAATGTTGAGACTTAGCGTAAATCAAATAAGGGTCATTACGTTTAACTTCCAACTTATAACAAGACGGCCTAAGAAGGATAACGGGTTTTCCAACTAGCGATCCATATTGGGTGTTTGCGTACTCGATTTTTTATGTGACTGTCGTTGCACATGTTGTTAAATAGCCATTTGCAATTGCCTGCAATTTCAATTGATACGGGATTTATTGCTTTTGCAATCATATGCTCATGCTAAAATAAATCTTATTGGTTTGTTGTCTCATTTATGTGGTTGCTTTAGATGAGATAGAAAGAGCTATAAAACATAACTTAAATACACATATTTTAAGTCATTTAAGTTCCCAACCCACAAAAGGCCCATATCAGTGATAAGATGGACGTGCACAAAGAACGACTAAAAATAAAACAGGATGCGGCGAAAAATAATTTGTATCAAATTACTTGTCACGACATTCTCTTTGATTCTACATCCTTCTTTGGTAGAACGCATTCTATCAATGATCTAGGCTTTTCTTATCTGAATATGACAACACACAAAATACATTCTCGTTACGGTAATATAATTAGTAGCAGAAGTCGTCTATTTACATCCTTCAATAGAAGAACTAATAATAAAAATATGTATAATATCTATAAGCAATTCATGAGAGGTAGAAACTATCTGTGTGTGGAGTTTCTATTACGATATTTGTGACATGGATAACTGTAACGATAATGTACATATTTTTGTTTTTAATTCTTATATTGAAGGATGTAAACCGACTAATTATGCTATAAGTTACGTTAACGCGGAAAGAAAATATAAACTGACAGCTGTCTCTACAAAAATACAGTACAACAAAAAGCTAGCACCTAAACTCTTTTAGAGTTAATTATTCTAGGCTGTAATTTATTATTAGACAGAAAGTGATAATACCGATATTTCTTTGGGGAGACGCGAGAGGGAAAAGATGGCTTGGATCGGGTCCTCTCACATCCAGGGCTAATGGATAGCAAACATCAGTCGGCTCCCCTCACACCCCTAACAGTTTCTAATCCTTATTTTTTATGGCCAATAACTGAGGCTTAGATCTGCAAGTGCGGGATCGTGACAAAACATTGAACGTGGCTGCAACCACATTCCAGCTACGCTTGTGAAGTTAAGAAACGAATGCCAACACATCATGCTCAAATAAAATGGAATTACAGAAAACAATCATCATCGCCTGTTATTTATTGAATACCATATGACGATACCGAAAAGGGAAAACAAATCGCGGTGTCAAAGGAGCTGGCTAATGGCTAATTTCCATTAGCCATTTATGTAACAAAAACTGCCAACAATGTAACTTTGCTATAGGCAGAATTAGGGTATCAATTAAGAAAAAAGGATTCATTCGCCATGACTGCAAACCTAATGGGTTGCCCTACCAAGATACGAAGAATTTCATTTTTGCTAGATCAACACATCCATTTTAAACACTTTCCAGCACCCGTTTTCCAACCACTACACATAAATGCCAACGATTAAAGGCGAACACTCTATTTTTAGAGTAAAACTTATCACAAGCAGGGTTGCAAACCTACAATGCAGATTTCAGCCATGCATCATGTCCCTTTTTTCCAACCTGTAAAAAATAAAAAAAAAAACGATTAAAATACTAAGCCGATGATTAAAAATCCAATTTCTAAAGTTCGTTGAAGAGTGTGTGAGACAAAACACTATAGGCTCAGATCTGCAAATGTATGAAAAGCACAATACAATCGCCATGGTTGAAACCACAATCCTAGTGTGGCTGCCCTACCAAGATATGGTTAACAACAGCTTTTCAAAGCCCATCAAATACTTATGCAAGAATCTATAGAAAACAAAACACATGTCAAGCACTACCAGATTCCATACATATATCTGATTATCGTTCTACACGGAGACTTTTGAAATTGTATTGTACAAAACAATAGTTGATCTGCTGAATAATAATGAGCTCACATTTGCAAAAATAGGAACAAGTTAAAGCACCCGCCATGACTGCAACCATATGTGTGATGTGGCTATCCCGCCAAGATACGGGCATAAGTAAACTGTGTTTTGAAAAACATAAATGCAGAAAATTATCATCATCGCCTTCACCTCCTATAGTGATAGAGCTTGCAAGCATAATAACTCGGCTAAATCACGGGTTTTCAGATTGCAAATTAGAAAATTGATCATCAATGCTAATGATTCACTCCGTTGCAACTATATATAAATCTGTCTCAACCCCACGACTTTATAATGTAATAAACAAACAAACAGTAGCAAACACACACTATGAAACTCATATTTTTCAACATGTTATACGGGTATGGCTGCAAACTTACCAAAACTTTGTTAAAAATTTTGTACCATAGCGGCAACATCATATCATGTGGCAAATAGTCTATGTTGTTTGTTAAAAAATATAGCTTTAAATTTATATTAACCAGTTTCACCGATTTTAAACCAACACACGGGTAAAAGTATAACCAACGTATATAGTATAATCTTTAGGTAAGACTAGGTCGTTCCACGGTGTTGATCCCATGCCTTGATCGATTCTTTATGATATAAAGAGTTTGTTACCTTGGAAGAATCCAAAATAACAAAGATTGAGACTTTGTATGTATATCAAAGTGTGAGGAATCTACACTTTGATATCTTGAGAATGTATGAATGAAACAGTATGATCACTACACAACAATAAACACAAAACTCACTGCTTCAATATTATAAATAATATGAGTACTCTTTAAGTACTGGGGTTACAAAACCTTGAAGCTATTACAAATTCTCTCTGAATGTATCTCTAAAAGTTCTATGTATCACTACTCTAGGGATCTTCTTTTATAGAAATACAAGGAGCCCTTTACAATATATCTGCCTATTCTATTAGGATCAGTTACAATTCACCAAAAACTAAATCATCCCGAAATACTTCCATGCTTCTTATCTTCAGTTCATCAGCTTTGACCATTTAGCTCGTACAACACTCCTCTCAACTAGCAATATCTAAATAACATTGAAGTTCTAACTTAATACTGGCTACAGTACCTCTTAAAAAAAAAAAAAATAAAAAAAAAAAAAAAAAAATAAAAAAAAAAAAAAAAAAAAAAAAAAAAACTTTGTACTGGCAGTACTAACTTCTTTAGTACTGTTGGCTGTCAAAAAGTCTATGAAGATTTATTCCTAACCAATCCTCCCACTATACTTGTGATTAATCTTTAAATCATTCATGTTTCTTCGAATATAAATCTTCTTTAGTCTTATTCTTCGGATTATGATTCATTTCAAACAAAAAATTGTCCTTCTGAACTGAGATTTATTAAATCTGAGAAGCTCAATCGCCTGTGTACTCTCATGATCAACCTCTAATCTCTTCTTCAAACATTGGAGATCTTTTCTTGGCTTAAAAGGTATTTCTTTTAGTCAGCATATGTATGGCCATCCATTCCATCAATAACATGTGTATACCACAGGAACAGTCATACATAATCCAGCTTTGGCGGATTGTATTGATGCCGATTCTGCCATAACTCATCATCTTCATTTGGCTCAAACATAGTGTGCAAATCTCCCCAAGCTTGTGTCATACCCCTTATGTATTGAATACATATACCTTTCCTACAAGTCTGTATAATTCTCCTACATCTTGTCTATCCAAAAATTTTAGACAATCTTAGTAAAGATCTTATAATTCTTTGAGCTTCACATTACACTGAATATTTGATAATCTGAAGTCTCATCTACTTATAAGATTTCCAATCCACATTGGAAAAACTTTGTTAGATATGATTCAACATTCGATAGCACCTCTGCACTTCTTCTCTTGGTATGATGTCTAATAATCCTTTGAGTTCTTCCTTCTCAGCATCTTCCTCCATCTTTTGTCTCTTCCTTGTGCTTTTTCTAGGAATGGACTTCTTTCTCTTTGCTCCAGTTTCTTTAGTCACATCATCTTCTTCCATCTTTTCAGCAGACTTCATTTCTTCAGGAGACTTCTCAGGAGATTTTTGAGGAGACTTTTGCTTTCCACTTCCATGCTCTGTATCCATTGGCTCAATATTTTGATTAAAATCCCAAATCTTTTCAAAGATTGGCCTTATGTCATTGTAAGACATTCCCTTGAAGTCACTGATCTTGAAGTTCCCTTGATTCTTCAAATATTTGATCATATTTCTTCTTGCTTGGGCAATTGTCTTTGGCTTCATTTTTAGAGAATGATATCTGATGACTGAAGGATCATTCCAGTCAATCTTCTTAGTAGTCTTAGCTTCATCCATAGCTCTTTTCCTTTCTTCTTCATCCCACTGTCTAGCAATCTCTTCATCTCTAGCAATTTGAGCTCTTTGTTCCTCATTCATTTGCTCTTCAAGTCTGATTGCTTCAGCATAACTTAATCTTTCTTGTTCAAGTTCCTTCTTTGATTTCTTCTTGGGCTCTTCTTCAAACATTATGGCTTTACCCTTATCTTGTCTTGATCTTTTCTCTGCACTTCTTCTTACATAGGTAACAGTTCCTCCAGCAGTACTAATATCCACCTCAGCAGTACTAACTATTGGAACTTCTTCAGCAGTAGTATCTTTCTTTGCACCAGCAGTACTAACTTCATCACTTGCTTTCTCACTGCCCTCTTGATCTTGAATGACTTCAGTTGGAGTCACTTCTTGAATGAATAGTTCAGTGTCAGTACTTGCTTTTTCTTGAACCTCTTCATCATAATTATTTTAACTTAAATAAGAACTTAAGTCATCACTAAAGTAGAAAACATTGATATACACACACAAAAAAATAAACCTTTTTTATTGTACCTGCTGTGGAAGAATCATCATGTTCCGAGTAAGAACCATTTCCTATCAACAATAAGTTTATCTGGCTTGTCCTAGGTTTCAACAATGGCGACCTAGGAGTGATGCTACCAGCAAACGGTGTTGTCATTCCTTTGATCAGACTTGGGTCCAAACCTTGTTTTGTAAGGGTAAGGATGGATGCCAACACCTTTCATGTTCATCTTATATCACCTATCCTTTTTCAGTAAACAGTCAAGCATGTCTCTGACCCTCTTCGAGACCAATCACTATTTTTTGAGGGGTGACAGAGATCATATTTCTTCAGTAACATTGAATTTGATACTTTTGCCCCCATATGGGCTTCCAGCCGCTGTGCCGTTAATTCTTCTGTGTAAAAGGATTCCATAGACTTTCAAGAGTTTCAGATAATTTTTTCATTTTTTTGTTTAGTTAAAACACGATATTTAACAAATAAATTACACATTGATTGGTAGAAGAAGATAAAATTAGTAACTTTATGAAGATCGTCTCATTTAACTGAATGTCGAATAACATAAACGGGTATATGCGTTCTTATTTATAACCTGCATATTTATCAAACTTTTTAAGGTGTATATTTGGACTCTGAATTTTGAACTTTATGAGGTGTGTGATGATAAGAGATTGAAAACGAATAATGAGACACGTAAATAAATATGTATGTAGTTGTTTTAGGTTGCTAACTAACCAGATTCCTTAAATGTTCATACACACAATACGGCATAAATGCATAATTTTTATGAGCACATAGTTTCTAAAGTCAATCAAGGAAGAATATATGCATTGTCTCAAAGCAACAATTTTTTGTGTTTATAATATTCGGTCGAGATGTTTCCTTAATTCTAATGAAATATTTCATGTCACTAGCTAGATTTGACATGTTCAGTCATGTCCTGTAACATCATCCTTAGTATTTGTCCCACATATGGATTACAGGCCCCAAATGTACTCAATGCTTTGTAAGTGTAAACTATAAAAAAGAGAATAAAACCTATTTACCTACATAAAAGATGCGGATGCAAATGAAACTCTCAGGGGTCAAATGAACAACTATTATACATGTTCTTGGACCTGATCCCATCATCATCAGCTAAAATCTTGATGACTTTCTCTTCATGACGCATTTTTACATTATCATGATCGTCTTTATATTTGAGAAAGCTAAGTTCTCACTTTTTACTAGATAAATTAACTAAAGAGATGAAATGTAGGGAAACGGTAAGTGGAGTTGATAAAAAAATCACCTCCTCCACAGTGAGGCCTCAATCTAATTGTTCGCAACCCTTTTTAATTCTCAAAGCTGTAAGAAGAAACTAAAGCTTAGTTTATATATATTTACAAATTTATAAGGTGATAAATATAATACTGACCTAATTGAGACCTTGAGAGTATATAGTTTTCATATCAATAATATGAATAATAAGCATTTACAAGATTGAAGTCATTTGTCCCTTCAGCTAGTGTAGCCGTATGCTTTGTGCGTTCGCTGTGAAGTTGCTTTCATGTCCCACAGGTCACGCACAACAACCTATCATAAAGATAGTATTAAAATTGTGATGAATATTATATTTTGATAATGAGTTTTAGTTACAAAAGAGGATAATTTACCTTGATTAGGAGTATGTGAAGTTGTGGATGAGATTTTGGATCGAATGTGACTTCTAAATGTGGAATAAACAAATTCTCCAACATAATCTGAATAGATGTCACAGTTTCCATGCTCTTGTATACGTAAATAAGGCCATACCTTGACCATCATAAGCTGTAGCTGGTCTTCCTGGTACACGTAAAAGGCCCTAAATCATTTAATTATTAGATTTGTCAACTTTATAGATATATACATACATACATCAGAAAGTGTTTTAAATGAGCTTGAATATGCCTTAAGACAATCCAAAACAACCCAATAAGCATTTTTAATATGCAATTCCAAACACCCCTTTAAAGAAGTTAATTTCTTCAAGTGGGCAGCAGCCTTGAACTTGTGTAACTAAAGGTCTTCTATTTCATTGGAAAACTTTCACGCGCTCTTCACATTATCCAAAATCTTATTTGCTGCACAATCTAGGTTAGCTTATGATGATAGAAATCTGATTTTAATTAACAATTTGAATTTTGCATAACACTTCTGCAAGAAGTTCAGACTTCAGCGTCATTAGAATATGTTACGACGTGAGAATTCATGCCTTTTTCAATTTTATACGGACATGGACTATTGTAACTTCAGTTCTAGGTGTATATGCACCACTTAAATCGGCTATCATAAAGTAGTCCCAAACACCCCAGTAAACGATAATTAACACATTTAACCAATGAAAAACTAATATTTTAGAACCCGTTGGACATTGGCATAAATAATGGAGAAGCAACATTGAGCTTTCGGGACACATGTCTAAGCACTTAATAAAAGTGTAATGTATGCTTTTTAACAAATTAAAACAGGCAACAGTAGATTGAAAAAATGAAACAATTAGATTACATGAACTTAAATAAGCTGAACACAAAAGTAAGACACGATTATGAAAATCTTGAATGTAAGACGTGGTTTGTAGTTCTTTTCGCGGTTCTTCCTCCTCGTCTTCATCGTAATTATCATCATCATTAAACAATGATGATGATGCAACTGGGGGTACTGTAGTAACGACTGATTTCGGTGTACACTATCTAGCAGCTTTCTTTCTTTAAAACCTACAGCTTCTGCACATTTGTTTTTGCAACCTTCTAATTTAAATTTTACACCCCCTACATAACTATCATGAGGGTCCCGTTCAGACACCAAATCATCACAGGTTCACCCATTCATCATCATTGTATCAAGTCCAATGTTAATCTCAATCTTTAGAAGATAACGCTCTTATGTTTCCTGTCATTCCAATTATCTGATTCCTCGACAGAATAGCTTCTTTCTATACAGAATTATCACATGAATGAGCCTTGTAAACACCTGTGTTTTCAAGTCAGTGTCGACATCATTAATTTCACAATGTACCTTATTGAATTGTATGGTTTGCTTGAAATCATAAATATTAAGCTAAATAGCGAAAAGCTAAAAAATTAGCGTTCATGTAACGGGCTCATCAAAATTTAAATGTTGACATCAATCAAGGGTTATCCATCTTGCAAGCTCTACCCCCCCCCCCCCCCCCCCCCCCCCCCCCCCCCCTGTTTTAAGGCTAAACAGGGGTTTAGGCATTTGTTTCTCCATTTCATCTTACATCATAAGGTCTATTTTAAACCTTTTATGCTTGCATGTTATGTGTTTTTATATTTTATGATGAGCTATATAGTGATATCACCATTAGGAATACTTTTAAAACATGAAAAATATAATTTTTCTTGTGAATATGATTTTGTACACTTTCTCAATACTATTGATGATGGTCAATATCATGAAATAAAGATATATAAGTCTTGTACAATCTTGGTTTAAGTATAAAAAGTTCATATGTAAACTTGTAATTAAAAGTTAAGTAAGTAAAGTTATGATTTTAAGTGTTATCATGGATTTGTAACCTTGATAACTTGGACACATGAGGACTATTATGGACAAGTAATGCAATATAAGAGATGATATTATATTATGATATATGAGATTGTGAAAATACAAAGTGTTAAAGTTTAAGAAAAGATCAAAATTGGATCAACAACACTCAAGCAAACCATTCTGGTCCAAATTCGAATTTTTACATTTCCATTTATATTGTTATAAGATTAATACATTTCACGACTGATTCCGAAAGGTAAGAACTTGTAAACGGTTTAATACGAAAACGTTACGTTAAAAAACGAGTTATCGTTAATAAAACGAAGTCGTAAGTAAATTTTTATAAAAACATTTTTATAAAAATTATAAACAGCAAGTGTTGATATTTTTAACAAATAATACATATTTTTAGGATTCCAAAATGATAAGAATCGTAATTTTTCAATTAATAACGAATGAGTTATGAATTTCGCGAGTTTACGAACATTTTAAATCTTTTATAAAACTATTTTTATAAAAGTTACTATTCATGACAGAAAGTTATATTTTTGTAAACCTCATAAAATTATAGAACTTTCAAAAACGATAACGTCCTCGAAAGAATCGTTAAAAACGGAGCTATAACGAATAAAATACGACATTTACGGGTTTTACGACAACAAATATGAATTATATAAAGCACCGTTTGTGGGAACAGTAAAAGTTACTGTACCAGAGGGTCCAAAATATTGAAAAGGTCAAATTTTGATAACTCGTCTAATAGAAAAGATGGGCTAAGAAAAGCGAGAATCGGGCTTAAAACGCAAAAAGTTATGTAGTTTTACTAAAACGGTATTATAAAACGTTTTAACTATTTTAAAACACCAATTTTTCCAAAATCATTAGTTGGTGATTGAGCTATATAGAAATATTTATGTGTTAGTTAATAAAGTACCTTTATTACTAGGAGTTTCAAATGAGGCCCTCCTTCGGATGGCGTTTCGACGAGTTGTTGGATTTACGATTTAAAGTGTCCTAACTCCTCGAACGTCATGTCATGACCTCTTTAATTATGATAGCCCGAACGATAGTACGATATAATCTATAGGATTACATTCAATGTTATCAATTAAAGTACTCAGTACTTATACGACCTATGATAATTTAGGTTGCATTCGATCTTTTACGTGACGCTTTATCTGCGATATTTGGATTATCAGAACTCAAGGTGAGTTCATAGCCCCACGTTTTACATGATTTGTTTTATAAGTTTTTGGGGTGAGAACATGCTTGTTTACAAATGCATTTACATGGTTGATTACAAAATTGAATTATGCACTTCTTTACTTGTCATGCGATGAGATACAATACTTGGTTTACTTTTTGGACGTAAACACATACTTGACTTTTAAGAATAATTACGGATTAGCTTAGGTTTCATGAACTGTAAATCACTTGGAGGGTGAGCGCGAATGTTATAAAATAGATCTATTGGGGATTTGATCAAACACATGTTCGGGGGATTAGCTCTCACTAGTTCGAGATCTAATATACGTAACGTTATATCATGTCGATTACGACTGGATTGGTGTTTACAGGGCACCACTGAATAATAATTGATTTTTACCGTTGCCTTGAATAAAAGTGGCAATACGTAATAAGTCTACGTCGCAGTTCCATGAACTTAGTGTAATCGTAATCAATTCTTCTTACATACTTGAAACATGTTGATATTTTGTGCTCTTACAATATATATCTTGAAATATTTTGATATATTGTGCTCATTACATATATACTTAAAACATTTTTGGTTATTGTGCTCATTATATTATCGCTTGAAACAATTTTTTGGATATTGTGCTCATTATAATATCTACTTGAAACATATTTGGGAATCGGTGTTCGATTCAATATATACTTGAACTTTTTAGGATTGTTTATAAGGAACCTTTATTTATGTCGGATTTATTGTGTTGCATGTTTGTATGGGCTGAAACTTGAACATTTGGTAGACCTATATATATAGTTTTGGGATTTCAATGATTCTTACGAAAACCTATGAATCTCACCACTTTATGTTGACCATTTTAAGCATGTTTTTCTCCAGGTGAAATAGTGCTTGGACTATTTGAGAAATGGGAGTCCAAACTTTAAGAATATTTCAAACGAAATTAGAGGTGTTCTTCTCATGACTTGTGCCAATTGGTATTATGAAGTAACGCTTCCGGAAACACATTCCGCTGCGACCCAATTTTGGGGGTGTTACAGATTGGTATCAGAGCCAAGGTTATAGAGAACTAGGTTGCGTATCTTACCTAGACTATGACCACTTTCAACGATCACATTTTCAAAAGATTTTTACGGGACATACATGATATACATGCAATATGATAACTATATGATAGTTAGTTGAACGTAAAGGTTCGAGTATGTCCATAGTCGAGTAAAAATTTATTAACTATGTCGAGACGTGGTAACAATCATGTCTGAATCTCAGACAGTTCTTGATTGAATGAGTTGCGAGATGGAGCCATGACAAAGTTTTTACACAAATCGAGGTACTTGATAAATTCCCTCGAGGATGGTTAGGACTCGTGAGGCATTATGTGAAACAATTACGCGTAATTATAGTGGTAAGACCACTATAGGAATATTTGTCTGATATGTGCAGACACACTACTTGTTTACTTGCGAACGTGACTTAAGTATATAAGAATATTTATATGTATAAATATATATACTTCCTACCCTGTGTATTTCTATCAATATTTTTTAAGGGGTGATATATATAAATACTGGAGCATTCTTTAGGCAAGGTAGTACTATAAGTCTAGTTTCTAAATGATACTAAACATTAGTTATTCAAATATGATATCTTACCATCAACCATTTATGCCATAAGCGCACATTCATATTGACCATACATCACTTCACAACACTCTATTTCGGAGCATGACTTTGAGAATTAAACTAATCTTACATTTTTGGATTTTGAAGGAAATGGCACCAAAAAGAGCCACAAGGTCAACCAGTTAAGAAATCCTACCACCACCACTGTCACCAATGCCAACTTCAAGGCAAATGATTGACCAAGGTGTTACTGCTGCACTGACAGCACGTGATGCAAACAGGAATGGCGATGACAGCATATTCGGGAACAAAAGGTGCCAGAAGGACGACGCGTTACCCGAGAATGCACTTTACCAAGGACTTCATGATAGTTGCCAACCTCAGTATTTCAAAGGCATGAGGGAGTGGTCGAACTAACCCAATGGTTTGAAAGGATGGAGGATGTATTCCGCTATAAGCAACTGCTCTGTGGAAATCAGATCAAGTTCTCCACTTGTACTCTTTTGGCAGGAGCTTGACGTGGTGAATGCCCACCGGTTAGAATTGTTGGGTCATGATGTTTGCGTATGCAATGACTTGGATAGAATCTGAGAAAGAAAAATGATGACAAAGTTACTGGTCCGAGGAACGAGATAAAGAAGCTCGAGGCTGAGTTGTGGAATTTGAAAGTAAAAGGTACCGATGTGACAGGGTACAACCAACGTTTCCAGGAACTAGCACTACTGTGTGTTAGAATGTTTCTTGAAAAATCAGATAAGATTGAGGGATATGTCGGTGGTTTGCCCGACATGATTCACGGAAGTGTTGTGGCGTCAAAAACCAAAAACCATGCAGGAAGCTACTGAAATGGCAACAGAGTTGATGGATAAGAAAATCAGCACTTTTGTTGAAAGCAAGCTGAGAACAGAGGAAACTTGACAACAACCACCAAGTCACAACAACTTCCCAAGAGCAGAATGTGGTCAAGCTTACTCCGCTGTGGACTGGTGTACCTCCCTCTAAATCTTTCAAACTCCCTTTATGCCCAATATCAATTTAACCCCACATTTCAATCCTTTAAAATTCTCAAACTTCAAGATTTACTTTCAAATACTATAATAATTCTAACATATCAACTCCAACACCCACTCACCAACATAACATTCCAAAAAAAAAAAAAAAAAAACCCCCCCCACCCAAAAAATTTCCTTATTCCCCCCCCCCCCCTAAATTTTTTTTTTTTTTTTTCCCTTTTTTTTCCCCCTCTGGGACCCCCATGGGCACTACAAGTGTGATGCACAAAATTAAAAGAACGAAACCATGGAATACCAATGCTGAAGGTACTGGAACCACATGGAATGGTGCTTGCCTTAGGAGGAGTGAGAAACGTCAGACCCTACACAACATTGAAGTCGAGATCGAAGCTTAAAGAGAAAGTTGTCTGCTTTGCCTAATACTATCCTAAGTTGGAACTATCTTAGCTTTTCTCCTTAGGAAGTCCTCGTTGTATTTCTCTTAAATTTCCGTTGTACGAACAATTTCAAATTACCTATCAAATCAATGTGTTGTGAAAATTTCGTCAACCTTACTTTAACTTTCTACTTTGAAAGTCAAATTATAACACTATTTTGACGAAAATGAGCATCGCATCGTTAGCCCTCAAATATACATAGCCTGATCACCTATGTATAATTCAGGAAGGACCATGCCATGCTGAGAGTAGTCACCTTAAAAACTCTCGTCGACAATAAACAATTTTCTATGTATATCAGTTTTGTGTACGTATTATAAAACAATATCTTTCACGAGGAACCAAACGAAAATTCCTGATAATCTAAGTAAACTCTTACACCATCTTACACTGAAATTCGACATCAAATACTAAGCAAGAAGACGAGACACATCAGAGTCGCTCGGACATATCCACTATTAAACGTACTCGCTAATGGAGTTACGGCCGATGTGGACGTTAGCTAGGTAGAATTTCAAGTTGTCCACCGAGTTATGCTTAAGGTATCACCTTAGAAAGGAGAAGTACGCTTTGGCAAACGGGGAAGCTAAACCAGGTTGGTTAGACCATCCAAGGTGAGGGAAAAGTTTGGATCTGTTGCTTATAAAGCTTGAGTTTCCTCAAGAGCTGAGCAAGGTTCACAATATGTTTCACGTATCCAAATTGAAGAGTGCTACGCGACGAACCATTAGCCGTGTGTTGGGATTGGACTTCATCTTGATGACAAGCTTCATTTTGGTTGGCTGGAAAACATTAGATAATAGTGGGCGTGAAGTTAAAAACGGTTGAGCCAAAGTCGGATACCATTAGTCAAGTTCGATGGAACTCAAGAGAGGTCCTGAGTTCACATGGAACGTGAAGACCAATTCAAGAAGAAATACCCACACCTCTTCACCAAGACCGCATCGTCGTCAAGTGCTGCATCGTGAGCCTTGAGGACAAGGCTCGTTTAACGGGGGAAGTCTATAACACCCTGTGTTTTCAAGTCATTGACGACATCAATAAATTCACAATGTACCTTTTTGAATTGTACGTGTTTGCTTGAAATCATAAATATTAAGCTAAATCGCGTAAGCTAAAAATTAGCGTTCAATGTAAACGGGCATCAAACAATTAAATGTTTACATCAATCAAGGGTTTCATCTTGCGAGCTTTGGTTTTAAGCTAAACACGGGTTTAGCATTTGTTTCTCATCAGTCATCATACATATAGGTCTATTTTAAACCTTTATGTTTTTCATGTTATGAGTTTATATATATGATGTGCTATATAGTGATATCACCAGTAGGAATACTTTGAACATGAAAATATAATTTTTCTTGTGAATCTGGATTTTGTTCACTTTCTCACTTACTATGATGATGGTAATATCATGAAATAAAGGTATATATATTCTTGTAAATCTTGGTTTAAGTATAAAAAGTTCATATGTAAACTTGTAATTAAAAGTTAAGTAAGTAAAGTTATGATTTTAAGTGTTATCATGGATTTGTAACCTTGATAACTTGGACACATGAGGACTATTATGGATAAGTTAAATGCCAATATAGGTTGATATAGAATATATAGGATATATGAGACTTGTGTTAAATACAATATGTGGGTAAAGTATAAAGAAAGATCAAAAATGGAATCAACAAACTCAAGCAAACATTCTGTCCAAAATTCGAATTTTTCTATCCATTTTATATTTTTATAAGTAATACATTTTCTCGACGATTCCGAAAATGTAGAATTGTTAAAGGATTAATAACGAAAAAGGTTACGTTAAAAACGAGTTATACGTTAATAAACGAAGTCGTAAATAAATTTTTATAAAAACATTTTTATAAAAATTATAAACAGCAAGTGTTGATATTTTTAACAAATAATACATATTTTTAGGATTCCAAAATGATAAGAATCGTAATTTTTCAATTAATAACGAACGAGTTATGAATTTCGCGAGTTTACGACAATTAATACTTTTATAAAACTATTTTTATAAAAGTTACTATTCATGACAGAAAGTTATATTTTTTTTAACCTCATAAAATTATAGAACTTTCAAAAACGAGAACGTCCTCGAAAGAATCGTTAAAAACGGAGCTATAACGAATAAAATACGACATTTACGGGTTTTACGACGACAAATACGAATTATATAAAGCACACGTCTGATGTGAACAGTAAAAGTTACTGTTCACCAGAGGGTCAAAATATTGAAAATGTCAAATTATGATAACTCGTCCTAATACGAAAAGATGGGCATAAGAAACGCGAGAATCGGGCTTAAAACGCAAAAGTTATGCTAGTTTTACTAAAACGGTAATTATAAACGTTTTAACTTATTAAACACAATTTTTCCAAAACCATTAGTTGGTGATTGAGCTATTAGAATTTTTTGTGTTACAAAGTACTTATATTATAGGGAGTTTCATAATGAGGCCTCTTCGGATGGCGTTTCGACGAGTTGTTGGATTTACGATTTAAAGTGTCCTAACTCCTCGAACGTCATGTCATGACCTCTTTAATTATGATAGCCCGAACGATAGTTCGATATAATCTATAGGATTACATTCAATGTTATCAAATTTAAGTACTCGGTACTTATTACTGGATCTATGATAATTTAGGTTGCATTCGTTCTTTTCGTGACGCTTTATCTGCAGTTATTTGGTTATAAGAAACTCAAGGTTGATTTATAGCCCCACGTGTTACATCGATTGTTTTTAGAAGTTTTGGGGTGAGGAACCATGTTGTTTTCAAATGCATTGACATGGTTGATACAAATTGAATTATGCACTTCTTTAATGTCATATGCGATGAGATACAATACTTGGTTTTTTTTTGGACGTAAACACATACTTGATTTTATGAATAATTACAGGATTGATTAGTTGCTGAACTGTATATCAAATTGGAGGGTGAGCAGTGAATGTTTATAAATAGATATATTCTGGATTGACAACCCCCGTTCGGGTGATTAGCTCTCACTAGTCGAGAATCGATACTATCGATCGTTATATAATGTTGGATTACGACTGGATTGGTTTTAATAGTGTCTACAGGCCAAACACTGAAGACTTATGTATTTTTACCGTGCCTTGTTAAAGTGCATACTTATTAGTTACGTCGCGTTCCATGTAACTTAGAGTAATCGGAAATCATTTCTCCTTACATACTTGAAACCATAGTTTGTTATATGTGCTCATTACAATATATACTTGAATATTTTGATATTTTGTGTCATTACAATATTTACTTAAAACATTTTTGGATATTGTGCTCATTATATATCTACCTCTGAAACATTTTTGGATATTGTGCTCATCTACTTGAAACATATTTTGGGATATCGTGTTCATTTCAATTATACCTTGAAACTTGTTTAGATTTTATATAAGGACCCCTATATATGTCGTGTTTTTGTGTTGCAAGTCTTGTATGGGCGAAACTTGTAACACATGTAAACCTATATATATAGTTTTGGGATTTACAATTATACTTACGAAAACCTATGAACTCACCAACTTTATGTTGACCCTTTTAAGCATGTTTTTCTCAGGTGAAATAGATGCTTGGCCTATTTGAGGAAAATGGGAGTCCAAACTTTTCAAGAATACTTTTCAAACGACACTTAGAGGTCGTTCTCTCATGACTTGTGCATTGGTATTATGAAGTAACGCTCCCGGAAACACATTCCGCTGCGACCCAATTTTGGGGGTGTTACACTTTGGTTTACGTGCTCTTTTAAAAGAGACAAGTCCTTGACGTGATCTGCATTATCATCAACTAAGCTACTAATCGCAGCATCAGCAAGCAACTCAATACCTGAAAAATCAACCATGGCTTGAACCTGTCCTCTCTGGATGTCAGTCCTACTTATACACGTAAAGAAGAGCCGAAATTATCAACAGCCTCGCTAACAAAGGAAATACAATATTACATGTAAGTTCAGTAGATACGGTTATAAAAGAGATTATCACTTTCTTCTTTTTGATCTAAACTCTTCTTGGATCACTTCACAGAAAATGATTACTCATACGAATAAGCCAGTAAACACAATTGAAATCGCTTGCACCTTCCTGTGTTCACGTGACCATAGTAGCCACTGTACTCACAGTTGCTCTTCATTAGAAAACAATTATGATATAAGATCAAAAGTAAGAAAACCTAAAAGTATAGAGGAAAAAAAGATGTTTTTAGGGTTTGTAAAGATACGAATGAATGAATAGAATCAGATGTTTTTTTAGGGTTTGTAAAAAAATAACGTAGGATTATGATTTTTGTGATTATATCCAAATATTTAAAATTAGAAGTAATTCTTTTTCATGATATATTTCTTAACTTCAATTAATCTTAAAGAGAATTTTTTTAAAAGCATAACATACTTGATTTTTCATTGTATATCATAATTTTTGGCTTGCTCCAGTAGTTGAGGTGTTTATTTGTGAATTAGCAGACCCAGGTTCAAATTTTACAAGGGACATAATTTGCAATTTTTTTAAAAACCGAATTTTTACAATAAATAAATAAGTAAACAAAAATTCCAAAAAAAAATTGATGACAAATAAAAACATTCAAAAAAAACGAAAATTTACAAAAAAAACTGATGACATGGCATCCATGGTGACATGGCATTATGATGTGGCATTAAATGGTCAAATGATATATATATATATTTTTTATGTATATATGTATATATATATATAATTTTCATATGTATATATTTATATGTATCTATATATATGTATTATATATATATGTATATATATATATGTATATATATATTTGTTTATTTTTTTTATAATATTCTATATATTATTATTATATATACCTATATATATCAATATATGTACGTTATATATTTATAATATTATATACTATATATATTCAGTATTATATATGTATATATGTATACGTACGTATATATGTATACATACGTATATATGTTATAAATACGATATATGTATACATACGTATTATATATACTTACGTATATATATATATATACGTATATTTATAAAAGGTATAGTATATTTATATACGTTTAATATATATTATATTACGTATATTATTTTATATTGTATTTATAGATTGTTACGTATATATATATATATACGTATATTTATATATCTAGTATATATATATATATTGTATATATATATATATACGTTTTTATAGATATATACCGTTTTATATATTGACGTTTATATTATTATTACCGTATAGTATTTTATATTTACGTCATGTATACATATATATCGTATGTATACTTATATTACGTATGTATACATATATAAGTACGTTATTCCTACATATACATTTATTAGTATATTATAGAATTATATATATAATATAGATATAGTAATATATATATATATAGGTATGATATATATATATATTAAATATATATATATTTATATAATATATATATATACATATATATATATACTTTTATATATTACTACATTATATATATACATAAGTATTATATACATTTATATATATATATTTATATCATATAATACATATATATATATTTATATTATATCATTTGACCATGTATGCCACATATAATGCCATGTCACCATGGATGCCATGTCATCAGTTTTTTTTGTAAATTTCGTTTTTTTAAATCTTTTTATTTGTCATCATTTTTTTTGAAATTTTGTTTTTATTTATTATTTATTTAAAATTCGGTTTTTAAAAAATTAGCAAATTATGTTCATGGCAAGATTTGAACCTGGGTCTGCTAATTCACAAACAAACACCTCAACCAATGGAGCAAGCCAGAAATTATGATATACAATGACTGTCGGTACTAAGTATAACTGTCGGTACTAACTATTGTACTGTCGGTACTAAGTTAATAAAACATTAATCCTAACAATAACTTAATGTTTAGGTATCATTTAGAAACTATGAGCTTATAATACTACCTTGCCTAAAGGAATGTTCCAGTATTTATATAAATAACCCTTATATAAAAAAATTGTAGAATACACAAGGTAGGGTAAGTATATATATATTTATACATATATATATATACCTAAGTCACGTCCGCAAGTAAGCATGTAGTGTGTCTGCACATATCAGACAAATATTCCTATAATGGTTTTACCACTATAATTACGCGTAATTGTTTCACATAATGCCTCACGAGTCCTAACCATCCTCGAGGGAATTTATCAAGCACCTCGAGTTGTGTAACAACCTGTCATGGCTCAATTTCGCAACTCATCAAACAAGAACTGTCTTGAGATTCAGTCATGAATTGTTACACGTCTCGACCTAGTTAATAAATTTACTCGACGATGGACAATACTCGAACCTTTTACGTTCATCTAACTTCACATCGTTATCATATTGCATGTATATCATGTATGTCCCGTAAAAATCTTTTGAAAATGTGATCGTTGAAAGTGGTCATAGTCTAGGTAAGATACGCAACCTAGTTCTCTATAACCTTGGCTCTGATTACCAATCTGTAACACCCCCAAAATTGGGTCGCAGCGGAATGTGTTTCCGGGAGCGTTACTTCATAATACCATTGCACAAGTCATGAGAGAACGACCTCTAAGTGTCGTTTGAAAAGTATTCTTGAAAAGTTTGGACTCCAATGTTCCTCAAATAGGCCAAGCATCTATTTCACCTGAGAAAAACATGCTTAAAAGGGTCAACATAAAGTTGGTGAGTTCATAGGTTTTCGTAAGTATAATTGTAAATCCCAAAACTATATATATAGGTCTACCGTGTTACAAGTTTCGCCCATACAAGACTTGCAACTCATAAACCTACATATATAGGTTTCCTTATATAAAATCCCAAAATGTTTCAAGTAGATATTATAATGAACACAATATCCAAAAATGTTTCAAGTAGATATTATAATGAGCACAATATCCAAAAATGTTTCAAGTAGATATTATAATGAGCACAATATCCCAATTAGTTTCAAGTATGTAAGAGAAATGATTACGATTACTCTAAGTTCATGGAACTGCGACGTAGACTTATAAGTATGCCACTTTATTCAAGGCACGGTAAAAATTCATTAGTATTCAGTGTTGGCCCTGTAGACACCAATCCAGTCGTAATCCGACATGATATAACGTTCGTTAGTTCGATCTCGAACTAGTGAGAGCTAATCACCCGAACGGGGGTTGTCAATCCCCAATAGATCTATTTTATAACATTCGCGCTCACCCTCCAAGTGATTTACAGTTCATGAAACCTAAGCTAATCCGTAATTATTCTTAAAAGTCAAGTATGTGTTTACGTCCAAAAAGTAAACCAAGTATTGTATCTCATCGCATGACAAGTAAAGAAGTGCATAATTCAATTTGTAATCAACCATGTAAATGCATTTGTAAACAAGCATGTTCTCACCCCAAAACTTATAAAACAAATCATGTAAAACGTGGGGCTATGAACTCACCTTGAGTTCTGATAATCCAAATATCGCAGATAAAGCGTCACGTAAAAGATCGAATGCAACCTAAATTATCATAGGTCGTATAAGTACCGAGTACTTAAATATAATCTTATAGTTGTTACATCGTACTATCGTTCGGGCTATCATAATTTAAGAGGTCATGACATGACGTTCGAGGAGTTAGGACACTTTAAATCGTAAATCCAACAACTCGTCGATACGCCATCCGAAGAGGCCTCATTATGAAACTCCCTAGTAATATAGTACTTTGATAACCACATATTATTCTATATAGCTCAATCACCAACTAATGGTTTTGGTAAAATTGGGTTTAAGAAGTTAAAACGTTTATAATTACCGTTTAGTAAAACTGGCGTAACTTTCGCGTTTTAAGCCCGATTCTCGCGTTTCTTATGTCCATCTTTTCGTATCAAGACGAGTTATCATAAATTGACATTTTTGAATTTCGGACCTACTGGTGAACAGTAAAAATTACTGTTCACATCAGACCTTAGGTATATTTTTATCGATTTAATTGCCGTAAAACCCGTAAACGTCGTATTTTATTCGTTATAGCTCCATTTTTAACGATTCTTTCGAGGACGATCTCGTAATTAAAAGTTATATCATATTTTTGATGTTTTAAAAATATGAGTTGCTGTAATGAATAGTGCTTTTTATAAAAATAGTTTTATAAAAGTATTTCTCGTCGTAAAATTGTAATTAACGTATCTTTTTCGTTATAGATCGGTTTTTCGAGTTTCTTATCATTTCGGAATCGTCATAAGGCGTATTATTTTTATAAAATAACTAACCTACTGTATGAATTTCGAAACAAAACACCCTTTTATACATTTATGCATATTTTTAATCACAACCTTTTTAAGTAAACTTTAAAACCCTAATTTATACTTAAACATGTTTATACTTAAATGACATGTTAACATACTTTTACATCTATTTTTCCATGATATATATGACCATATGACTTATCCACGAATTTGGACAGAATGTTTGTGCTATTTTGTTAAGTCCAAAATTAAGTCTTGTTTCCTTGTTTTCATCTTATGACTTTTACCACTAATCTTATATTTTATATTTATCATATATATTACATGTATATTATGTCCATAGTCCTTTTATTGTCCCTTTGTCCAAATATTACAAGTCTTTTATCTTACATAATAAACCATAACTTTTATAAAAATCCATATATCACTAGTTTTGTCCATAATCATATTTATACATAACCAAGTGTGTACAAGTGTATTTCTTCCAAGATAACTTTATTTTAGTGTTCAAGTAACATTATTATGAGTCCATAATTAATATTAACATGTCTTATGTATTTCTTTATCTTGAAACATATTATGAAACTATAAAAACCCTAATTAATACATAATCATTTTCATACTTAACCAAGAGTGTAAATTACTTGTGTGACCATTTTAACATGATGTCATTAACATCATAAGATATATAAAAGTGTACATTATGATGACAACGAATAAAAACTTCTTTTTACATGTTAATAATCCTAAATGGTGATTTAAGCTAAATAGAATAATCATATGCATAAAAATGAAAATTATAAGAACATAAAGAGTTCAAGTAAACCTTATGAGGTATGATGATGATGATAAGCAAGTGCTAAACCCTTGTTTAGCCACAAAACCAAAGCTTGCACAAATAAAAACCCTTGTTTACTTAACAAAACCCTAGCTTCCTTTTTCTTGAGTAATACTTGGAAAAGGTTAGCCAATGCTTGGGATCACCTTAGAATACCTTAGAATGGATGTGTATAGAAGTGTATGGGTTGTAGAAAAATTGATATGGGTTTGTGTGGGGATTGGTTTTGAGCCGTGAGCTCTAGGGGACCAAAAGGGAGGTTATGTTTGATTTTTACTAAGTGTAAATGCATGAATGCTATCTCTCTTAAGTATACATACATGTATGATGCAAGACATGGTCAAAGAGACAAAGCATGGTTCAAGGGATGGTCTCTTGGTCTTAGGTATGGTCTTATGAGTCAAAAGACAAGGTATGGTGGTTTTAAATGAAGTATGGTGTCCTTTTGACCAAAGTGAAGAGTTTCTTGCATTACTTGAATCAATGGCCATGATTTTCGGCATATATGAGATATATATGATATATTTTAGTAACTTTTATGTATTGGGTATAAAAGTGGGTATTTGTTGAAGCGTAGAAAAGTTTTTGTGGTTCTGGGAGTGCCTAAACGCAATTTATCGCTGAAAAAACGTATACATTTAACGTAATCGATAAAAAATAAAATAAACAATGTTACTAATTTTCCTCAAATAATTATATAACCCTTGCTTAAATTGATCTTTTGCGGTTGATTCATTGATTTTACGTTAATCAATGCATACTCGCCAACCGTAACGGTTCTTGTTGGAACAAGTTCATCATTTTCGTTGGTGACAACTGTAATACCACTTTTTTTTTGTACACAGTGGATAGGACTAACCCAAGGACTATCGGTAATTGGATAAATTATACCGGTCTCCAAGAGTTTCATGATTTCTTTTTTAACAACTTCCTGCATTTTTGGATTTAACCTTCTTTGTTTTTTGACAACGTGTTTCTTGTCATCAAGAAGTTGTATCTTGTGTTTGCAGAATGATGGGCAGATACCAGGAATATCTGTCGTTTTCCAAGCAAAGGCTTGCTTGTGTTTTTTAAGAACAGATATGAGTTTGTTTTTCTTTTCTTTGGATAGCTGAGATGATATGATAACAGGAAGAAAAGAGGGTTCTTCCAGGAATACATATTCTAGATTATCAGGAAGAGGTTTAAGTTCGAGATCCTTAGGAGGTTCTTCGAGAGATGTTTTGATTTTATAATCAGTGTTGATAGTGATTTTTTTGAACGGTGGGACTTCGGTGTCGGAATCAGAGTCAGAGTTTTTATCAGCAGTCATTGCCATGAATTCGTCAAATTTAGCAAAGATTTATTCTTCGAGAAGGGTTCCTTCGATGGAATAAAGGATTTTACTACCTTCGTCTAAAAAGAATCGAATTCTTTCTAAGATTTCATCGATGACTTCGATGATAAAACATGTATCTTCGTTCAGATTAGAGTGTAGTTCATTGGATGATCGATATTGAAAGATTTATTCGTTCAGTTCCAACTCCAAGGTTGAGGTGTTTCTGTTTAACTCGAATCACTGCATCAGCAGTATGAAGAAATGGTCGTCCCAAGATGAGGGGGACTTTACTAACTTCTCCTATTTCGAGAATAACAAAATTGGCTGGAAAGGTAAATTTACCAACTTTAACGAGCATATTTTTAGCTATTCCAACAGGGTATTGGAATGATCTATCGGCTAATCTTACGCTCATTTTGGTAGGTTTAAGAGTCTCGAGTGATAATTTCGCATATAGCGAATATGGCATAAGGTTAATGCTAGCACCAAGGTCGGCTAAGGCATTGCAGGAGAAGGTTTTGTTGAAATTACATGGAATAAGAAAACTTTTGGGGTCTCCAAGTTTAGGTGGAACTTTGTTTTGGATCATTGCTGAACTTTCATCGCTTAAGAAAGCGGCAGAGATTTGTTCAATTTTGTGTTTGTTACTTATTAGTTCCTTGAGAAATTTTCCATAATTAGGGGCTTTCCGGCCAAGTAGCATATCGATAAGTGGGTAAGAGGTACCTGGATCGGTGACAGAGCAGGATCTGTCGTTAAATTTTCTATATTGAGCTTCTATTTTCTCTTTCCTAAGACGTTGGGGATACGAAATTTTTGGTTTGTATGATTTGGGTAACAGAGTCTTTTTGACTGATTTTGGATTCTGAGTTTTCATGTGTGGTGTCGGTTCATCGTCTTCATCATCACTATCGAAGTTGATAGGAGTTTCAGAATCATTTTGTTGATCATTTGGGTTAACTGGTGGGTTGTAAGATTTACCACTTCTTGTGAATACGGCATTCACATGCTCATTGCGAGATTGTGGTGGTTGGTAGGCTTTGGAGTTATGTGCTTTTGGGTTTGGTTGAGTGTTACTGGGAAGAGATCCAGAAGGTCGACCAGATTGCTTGTCAGCAAGTCTGTCGAACTTAGTTTCAAGGTTTTGAATTGAAGCTTGATGATTTTTGGCAACGATTTCGAGTTGGGTTTTGAGATCCATGAATGTTTCTTTGACGAAAGCGTTAGTCGATTGCTGAGATTTCATAAAATCGTTGAATTGTTTTTGAAGATAGTATGGTTTATCATCGGTGTTGGATCGTAGTTGTCTGATTGTAACTTCTCGTTTGTTTTGATCAACAAATTTTCTTGATGTAAGTCTCAGTCGCGGTAATCATTGTTAAAACGAGTCTTACAAAAAGTTTACATAAATTTGGATTCTTCTTCTCGGACCTTAGGTATTTATTATCTTCGTTCAAGATCGGGTTTGTTTTTTTAATGGGTTTGGAGTTTTTTATAATGAGCATCTTGTTCAGTGTCATGGCATCCTATTTCTGGCTTATATAATTTTTGTCATAGTTTTAGAATTACTGCTACCTTCATTGGCGAAAGCAACGGTTTTCTTAAGAGATGATTTGTTTTTTGACTTTTAGCCCAGTCGAGCTTGAGTAAGACTTTATCCTTCAGAAGCTAATAAGCTTGATTTGGTGTTTTATAGAGAAAAATACCACCAGATGCGGCATTTAGAAGTTCTTGGGTTATAATTTCGCGGAGACCGTGATAAAGATTTAATTATATTGCCTTGGACAATTGTGACCTGGCAGTTTTAGAGTATTTCTTTATACGGAAGCAAGCATCTGGTTAGAGATTTCGTTTTCATGTTGACGAGATAGAGAAGCTCGATTTTCTCCGAGGCAGGCGTGTCAAAAAGGTAGGGGAAAGAAACGGCTAATGAAAGCAGTTCGAAGTTCATCTCATGTTTCGATAGTTCCTTCGTTGAGTTCGTCCAACCATGTTTTTGCTTCTCTGGTGAGTGATAGGGGAAACATCATTAGGCGGACGGCTTTATTCTCAGTATCTCTGTATTTAAACATATAACAGATTACAAGGAATTCATAAATATGTTTATGAGGATAGGTTTTGGTTCTATCATTGAATTGGTTTCCTTTGACAAGAGTCAAGTGGTTACCTTTGATAGCAAATTCGTTAGCAGTTTCAGGAATAATGATTGCAAAACCAGGAGTTAGAGCGACAACATGGTCAGCAGCCCACATGGGTTCATCGTCCATTGGATCGTAATTTTGAAGAATATCAAGAAAGTGACGGAAGTAGTTGATGTTAAGAACTGGCGGGTAGACAATTCTCGGGTGTTGTGGTGGATTATTTCTTTGATCGTATGGAACTCTTCTATTTCGTCGACGAAGTCTTCGATTCAAAGTACGTTCAGGTTCAGGTAATGGTTCAACAAGTTCAGAATTGGAAGCACGTGTATGCATCTAATCGAGAAATTGTTTGGGTCAGTTTGCTAGAGAATAGTACGGCGATTTTTGAAAAAGAAAGAAGGGGGGGTTAAAGTAATTTTCTAGAGTTTGACTACAGAACAGCTAAGAAATCCCCGGCAGCGGCGCCAAAAACTTTGATGTGTTTCAAAAGCTTTAAATTTATAAGACTAAAAATACCGGATAATTATATGGAAACACACGGGTAAAAGTATAACCCACATATGTAGTATAATCTTTTTAGGTAAGACCAAGTCGTCTACAGGGATTAGAGTAGTGTTCAAATAATCAGAAAGAAAGTAGATTTTAACAATTTTGAAAATAACTTCAGTTTTACGAATGATAATAAAGATGACTACTCGGATAGTTGAAAATAATTTATAAGTGTTGGAAAATGATTTGACTCGAATATGGGACTTTAACTTATAAAAATGATTTCTCGTCAGAAAATGTTTTCACAAACTAACTTGGTTAAGTCAAGACTTATATTTAGTTAACTATGCCAAATGTGTCACACAAATAATCAAGTTATTATTATATCAAAGCTTATTTTGTTTATCAATTTACGAAAGTGGATTTCTCGGCACAAAAGTTAAAGACCATAGACAAATCTTTAAAACCACATAGATCATAATGGGGTCTTTCGCTATACGATATGATTATTTATCTAAGTTGATAAGCAAAAAATAGATAAGATAAGATATAAAAGTTTGTGAAAATAAGCTTAGGATTAAGCGATCTAGATCATACCAAAACAATTATTCATTTTCGTTAACTTACCGTGAAGTCATGAGAGGATTTGCCTCTCATGGCTAAGGAGTTCCATAACAAAAGTACACTTTACATAAACTTCCATTATTTCAATAACTAAGTATGAAAATCGACTTTGTTCTTGATCGTTAGATCTTTCCTTCAAAGATAGAGGTGTTTCTTGGTGAAAGGGAAGTATGTGTGTGGAGATGGTTTGTAGAATGAGATGGATAGTGAGGATGAAATTTCGTCCTCAATTTATAGGCAAGTTTGGGTGCAAAGTATGGTGCACTTAGGAAAAGTGCGGCGGACTTTGGGTGTTAATGCGATAGCATTTAATGGCTTTTACTGATGTGAAGGTCATCTTAAATTAAGTGTGGCGGTTTTGAGGATTTAATGCTTAGGTGCATTTATTAGACTTTAATTCTTCAAACTTTGGGAAAAAGTGTGGCAGTTTTGGCTTTAGAGGAAAGTGCGGCGCACATTGTTATAAGTGCGGCGGACTTCATGAACTTTAGCTAGAAATCTTTATTTTCTTGTATTCGCCTCTCAAAGTGTATAGATTCTTGAGCTTAAACCTGTAGTGTCTTCAAGTGAACCTATAAGCAATTCCATCTAATTAAGTACCAAAAGTTCACAAGAAATGATCAAATATATATAAATAATGCCATAGAAATATGTATATTTGGGTGTTATCAAATACCCTCACACTTAGCTTATTGCTTGCCTCAAGCAATGGAGAGAAAAAATTGAAATATTGTCGGGGATAGGAAAAAATTTGGATTTTTATAAGAGTTTTAATATAGGATAGCTTTTCAAGCATAGATATATAACATAGCACCTCACACAGGGATAGTGTTTAATTTTTAAATTCACTCAGCCACTCAGATAGGGTTAAATATGCTATTGTGAAGAACACTTAATTTGCACAGACATAATCTAGACAGTTATCATAGGCTTGTACTTAACACATAAACCTGATCGAAGGGCGGAACTTTAGTACTAGAGAGGATCCAATATCCATGCGCCGAACATAAGCCATTATTTCTTTGAACTATTATAACACACATATATAACTTCTTCTTTTTTTTGGTTTGCTAAGGCTTGGCACAGAGCTTCTTCATTTAACTTTCAGATATGTCAGGAATATAGCATTAAAATGAGTGCTTGTAAGAATAAGGACTAGCGGGATACATTTCATGTGATAGGCTTCGGTATGTAAATATAATGATGGGGTATTTTTAAAAAGGGGGGCACAAGTTCAGGCTTCTAAATTAACGACTCTCTCAAACATAATTATCAATCAATACCAATGTTCCAGAAAAGGCGACAAAGACCATACGTACACATCCGTAATGACGGAATTGAGCAAATATGAACTGACAATTCAAACGCCTTAACTCGAACAAGCTAAAGGAATCAATTATCTTAGGTATCAAAAGTGGATACCCGAATATTCTAAAGGCTTAAAATTCTCACAATTTAGTGGACTAAGGTGTGCTAGCTATAATGTCAATCTGGTTGGACTTGCCTTATTAAGAGCATTTTTTACTTTAATTTGAAAACATATGATTAGAATTTTTCATAAAATATCAGTTAGAAAGTTTTTAACAGGGCAAACATAGAGGGATATGATTAATTTTTCCTATTTTGCTCCCCTCCACACTTAAGTTGAACATTTCTCTTAATGTGATAACTGATAATAGAGATAAAATAGGGAGCATTAAAGGATAATGATACTTCCCGGGGCATAGAGAAATGCATAGCTGTAGTAGAGCTATCTTGAGCATACTTCATAATTTTCAATATCTTAAGGTTAAAGTACCTGCATAAAAGTAAATATACAAGAGCACACAAAAAGAAAATTTTTTTGTTGATTTTTTTTAGAAATAATAAAAAAAATATAGTAGAGAATGGAGGAGGGGACTCTCCAACTTATAGTTGGAAGCTGGGTTGCCTCCCGAGAAGCGCTTAATTTTTAAGAGAGTCGTTAGCTAGACACGTACTTCGAGAGTCATTCTTTTCTTATAATATTACGGACTAGGTAATTTGCAAAGTATGCGAACCAAGGTTCGTCTTTGGTATTGATTTCCATAAGAGTTTCTCCGGGAAAGTTATCATCGACTTCACTGTCATCGCTTGTTTCATCATTTTCGATTCGGGATAAGTGATCGGCTACAACATTTTCTGTTCCTTTTTTGTCTTTGATTTCTATGTCGAATTCTTGCAGAAGTAAGCTTCATCGACTAAGGCATGGCTTACGATCACAGGAGCACATGTGAGTTTCTTTTTTAATGATTCAATGAGCTTTGACATTCATCGTTCGATATCAAATGGGTATATTTTTTCGTGTTAGCTTAGTGTAGAGGTAGTCCAATTTTCGAGAAGTCTTTAATGAATGTCTAGTAAAAAAACTAGGCATCGTCCAGAAAGTTCTAATAACTTGATATTAGTAGGCGATTGGATGTTTTTGTGATTACGTCGTTTTTTGCTTTTGTCGGCTTCAAGGTCCATTTCTTGACACTTGTGTTTTATCGAGCACAATCCTTCCTTTGAACATGAAGGTGAAATTTTTTACCTATTAAGGACATGGTGAGATTCTTTACAACGTTGGAGCATTTGTTCGAGATTGTTTAGGCTATGTGTCGAGGTAGTTTTCAAAATACAGAAATTGTCAATGTATAACTTCGTCGGTTTCTTTCGATCATATCGTGTGCAAAAGAATTGCCAACATACACCTATGGTATATGGTCAGGAGCATTGCATAGCCCGAAAGGCATTCGCCTATAAGCGTATGTTCTGAAAGGACATGTGAATGTTGTTTTCTCTTGATCATTAGGATCGATAGGGATTTGAAAATATCCAGAAAAACCATCGAGGAAACAAAAATATTTATTTCATGCGAGTCTCTCTAGCATTTGATCCATAAAAGGTAAGGGAAAATAATCTTTTGCGGTTGGTTCATTAAGTTTACGATAATCAATGCATACTCGCCAACCCGTAACGGTTCTTGTTAGAACAAGTTCATCATTTTTGTTCGTGACAACTGTAATACCACCTTTCTTTGGTACACAATGGATAAGATAACCCAGGGATATTTGCAAATTAGATAAATTATATGTATCAGGAGTTCATTGATTTCTTTTTAAAAACTTCTAGCATGTTCGAAGTTGGGTTTTGAGATCCATAAATGTTTCTTTGACGAAAGCGTTGGTTGATTACTGAGATTTCATGAAATCGGTGAATTATTTTTGAAGATCGTATGGTTTATCATCGGTGTTGGATCGGTAGTTGTCTAGATTGTAACTACTTCATTCGTTTGAACGCCAACTATCGCGATTCGAGTCTCGGTCGCTGTAATCATTATAAAAATGAGTCTTACGAAAAGTTTGCATGAATTTGGCTTCTTCTTCTCAGGACATAGGTGTAACACCCCCAAATTAGGTCGCAGCGGAATATGGGTCCGGGGCGTGTTACTTCTCAGATCAATAACACAAGATATATATAGAACGACCAAAAAGTCGTTTGAAAACGATACATTGGATTTAACAAAGTAATTGTTACATAATCCCGATGATTACTTGTTCACTTGATCATAAATACAAAGATTGTTTGCAATAATCAGATAAAAAATGAATTGCGTCTAAATCTTTATTCAATGAATCCAAATCAAAACACCATTGTATCCAATCGCACCTTGTGCTTATTGATCCCTGATAAAGAACATTCTTTTTAATAACTGTCAACAAATAAATGTTGGTGAATTTCATAGGTTTGATAAATATATATTGATGGACACAAGTATCTCCCAAGTGTTGTAATCATCAGATTGCAGACTTCGTATAAATGTTAGTACGTGGATTCTAAGCTATTGACACTGATGCTTGACGTGTTATGGATGCCAAATTAATGGCTCTACTTTGCCCGTGTTGATGTTTTAACCGTTCATTTCATTCCTATATTCGTCGTGGTATACGTTCGTTTACTTGTGTTGCTTTCACCCGATCGGGGTTGTCAAACCAATAGATCTTATTTATAACATTCGCGCTCGTTAATTAAAGTTCTGATAATGGTAGATTGGGTTATCGCTTATTAGGCACATGTAATCATAAATGTGAAACTTAACCATTTTTTCTTGTTTTTGGGTCAGTTGTAAAAACATGCATGTTTTTCACCCCAAAAACTTTGTAAAACATAAGCATGTAAAACGCTGGGGTTTGAACTATCATTGAAGTTCTGATAATCCCGCAATTATCGCAGAAATGCTGTCAGTAAAAGATAGAATGCAACCTAAATTATCATAGGTCGTATATGTACCGAGTCTTTATGATACAATTGAATATAATCTATAGTTGTTACATGTACTATCGTTTCGGGCTTTCTATTAATGAGGTCATGACATGACGTACGAGGAGTTAGGAACTTTAAAATCGTTAAATCCAACTACTCGTCGTTACGCCTTCCGATGAGGCCTCATTATGAAACTCCCTAGTAACTATAGTACTTGATTAACCAATATATTCTTATATAGCTCGAATCATCCAACTTTAGTTTTGGTAAAAATTGTTTTAATAAGTTAAGACGGTTATAATTACCGTTTTAGCAAAACTGGCGAACTTTCTGTTTAAGCGATTCCGCGTTTTTATTATGCCCATCCATTTTCGTATCAAGAGAGTTATCTTTAAATTGAATTTCTCGATTTTTGGACCTTCTGGGGTGGAACAGTAAAAATTATGTTCACGTAAGACCTTATATATATTTTATCGATTTAATTGTGTAAAAACGGTGTAATTCTCGTATTTTATTCGTTATAGCTCCGTTTTTAGTGATTCTTTCGAGGACGTTCTCGTAATTGAAAGTTCTATATATTTATGAGGTTTACAAAAATATAACTTTCTGTCATGAATAGTAACTTTTATAAAAATAGTTTTATAAAAGTATTAATTGTCGTAAACTCGCGAAATTCATAACTCGTTCGTTATTAATTGAAAAATTACGATTCTTATCATTTTGGAATCCTAAAAATATGTATTATTTGTTAAAAATATCAACACTTGCTGTTTATACAATTTTTATAAAATGTTTTTATAAAAATTCTTTTACGACTCCGTTTATTAACGTATAACTTGTTTTTAACGTAACTTTTTCGTTATTAATCCGTTTGACAAGTTTCTTACCTTTTCGGAATCGTCGTGAAATGTATTATCTTATAAAAATATAAAATGAGTATGTCTTATCCACGAATTTGGACAGAATGTTTGTGCTATTTTGTTAAGTCCAAAATTAAGTCTTGTTTCCTTGTTTTCATCTTATGACTTTTACCACTAATCTTATATTTTATATTTATCATATATATTACATGTATATTATGTCCATAGTCCTTTTATTGTCCCTTTGTCCAAATATTACAAGTCTTTTATCTTACATAATAAACCATAACTTTTATCAAAAATCCATTATCATAGTTTTGTCCAGACTCATATTTTATACATAACAAGTGTGTACAAGTGTATTCTTACAAGATAAACTTTATTTTAGTGTTCAAGTAAATTATTATGAGTCCATAATTAATTTAACATGTTTACGTATGCTTTATTTGAAACATATTATGAAACTATTTAAAAACCCTAATTACTACATAATACTTTTCATTAATTACAAGAGTGTAAATTACTTGAGTGACATTTTATCATGATGTCATTAAATAATATGATATATAAATGTGTACATTATGATGACAACGAATAAAAAGTCTTTTTAATAGTTAATAATCATTAATGGTGATTTAAGCTAAATAGAATTAATTCAATATGCATGAATATGAAAAATTATAAGTACTTAAAAGAGTTCAGTAAACTTTGAGGTATGACTGATGATGATTAGCAAGTGCTAAATCCCTTGGTTTAGCTACAAGAACCAACGCGTGCACAAATAAAAACCCTTGTTTTATTACAAAACCTAGTTCTTTTCTTGAGTAATACTTGTAAATGGTGATTCAATGGTTGGAAATACCTTAGAATGTCTTAGGATAGATGTGTATAAGTGTGTATGGGTTGTATAAAAATTGATATGGATTTGGTTGAGTGCTTGCTTGATGCCGTAGCATATAGAGAGGAAAAAGGAGGTTTTGTTTGATTTACTAGGTAAGTGTTTATGTGTATATATTCTCTTACTAGAAATGCATGTATATATGATATAGATCTAGTCAAAGGAACATGTTGAGGGTTTTAGGGAAGGGTCATGGTCTTAGGGATGGCCTTTAGTCAATTAGACAAGGTATGGTGTGGCATTAATGAAGTATGGTGTTCATTTGACCAAAAGGAAGAGTTTTCTTCATTTTTCATGTATATCTTTGTATATATTGCAAGAAATTCGGCTATTATTGCGCTTATAATGATATATTTGAGTAAATTTTATGTATTGGATATAAATGTGGGTATTTGTTGAAGCGTAGAAAAGTTTTGGTGGTTTCGGGAGTGCCTAAACGCAATTTATCGCGAAACGTTTACACTTTACGTATCCGATAAAAATAAAATGAACAAAGTTAATAATTATTCTCAAAATAATTATATAACCTTGCTTGATGTAAACATTTAATTGTTTGATGCCCGTTTACATTGAACGCTAATTTTTGCTTACGGATTTTGAACTTAAATTCATGAATGAAATCACAAGCAAACGCGTTCTTCGCTAAAAAAAAAAAAATAGTATATTTATCGACGTCTTCAATGTCTTGAAAACACAGGCTTGTTATACGACTTCCCCGTTCAACGAGCATTGTCATCAATGTCACGATTTGCGCACCTTGACGACGGTGTGGTCTTGGTGAAGAGGTGTGGGTATTTCTTCTTGAATTGGTCTTCACGTTCCCATGTGAACTCAGGACCTCTCTTGGAGTTCCATCGAACTTTGATATATGGGGATCTGACTTTCGCTTCACGTTTTAACTTCACGGCCCACTATTTCTTATGGGTCCTCAACAAAATGAAGCAGCGTGTCATCAAGATGAAGGTCAATCAACGGATAACAGCAATGGCTCGTCGCATGACACTTTTTTAGATTAAGATACATGAAACGTATTATGAACTCTACTCAACTCTTCTGGAAGTTCAAGCTTGTAAGCACTCTCTCCAACCATTTCTTCATTAAAAAGGTCCAAATTACTTAGGGTTAACTTTCCCCGTTTGCCAAAACGTACTGAACCCCTTTCCATAGGCGAACTTTATAGCATAACTTTATCCCCGACTTGGAATTCCATTGGGTTTACTTCAAGTCAGCGGTAAAATCTTTTGTATCACGAGCGGCTTGCATCTTTGCTTGAATCTGGATGATGTTCTCAGTGGTCTATTGAGTTATTTCTGTGTCGAGTATTTGAGCTTCTCCAACTTCTGTCAACAACAGGTGATTGGGACAATTTCGACCTAAAGTGCTTTCGAATGGGTGCGCCTTGATGCATAGCGTGATAGCTATGGTTACTGATGAGAACTCGACCATCGGCAATATGTGTTAACAACCTTTCCAAGATCGATGCCAAGCATGCAGCATATTCCTCGAGGAGTTTGAATGGTCCTTCGCTTTGCCCGTTTGTGGTGGATGGTACGCAGAGTACTATATCCAAATTTTACCAAAAGCGTTATGAAGAGTAATCCAGAAATTGGATGCGTATCTCCGGTCACGATCGCCAATGATTGAGACATGTATTCCATGCATCTGGACCACTCCTTTAGGTACAATCTGGCAAGTTTATCAACGGAGTCGGTCTTCTCTCATTGGTGTGAAGATCGCAGACTTAGTGAGTCGGTCAACGATCACCCAAATTGTGTCATAGCCTTGAGACATCTTAGGAAGCTTTGTGACAAAATTCATGGTGATGTTGTCCCACTTCCATTCGGGAATCTTAGCTGACCCAAACAATCTCATGGCCTGGAGTTCAGCCTTGACATTAGCACAGGTCAAACACTTGTTAACATAAGTAGCTATGTCGGCTTTCATGTTGGGCCACCAATATAGCTTTTTCATATCTTGGTACATTTTGTCAGAACCTGGATGTATAGAGTACTTTGATTTGTGGGACTCATGCATGATCACCATTCGCAAATCGCCATAACAAGGTAACCAGCTCCAGCCATTGAGGCACAGGGTTTCATCCGCACGTGGTTCCAACTTTTGTTCTTAATTAGCGTCTGCGATTTAGCATTTTCTATCAACATCCCAAACGTCTTCATCTCTTAATGTTTCTCTGGTTTTCGCGCTTCTGGTCTGAGCATTTTAAGATTGTTTGGAAAGATGCCAAAATATAGTCATAACCAAGGCTCGAAACTTTAATGGTGGTTCCTCCGGTTCTTTCTGCTTTAAAGCATTAGCAATGTCATTCTTTCCCAGGTGTTAGACGAATATAGCCAATCGTAATTACTTAGCATTCTAACATCGACGATGTCATCATGTTTCAACTCGTTTTGATCTAAACATGTGTTGCAAATCGTGTGATCGGTGAACACACGTTTTAACACTTAGTTCAATATAAATAATGTATCTAGATCTTGAGAGCGAACTCCAAAGCACAAGTTCTAATTCATGTGTCGTGTAGTTTCTTCTCTATGAATCTTCAACTGGCGTGATGCGATAAGAAATCACTTTTTCTCTCTGCATCAACACAGCGCTCCAAACCCTTTTCGTGGCATTGCAGTTATGGATGAAATCTTCGCTTCCTTCAGGTAATGAAAGGATTGGTGCACTACAAACTTTTGCTTTATACAGTTTGAAAAGCTGTTCTTGTTGATCGCCCCACTCCAACTTGACCTTTTCCTGGTGAGTTTTGTCATTGGTTTGGCGGATCTTTGAAAACTTCAAGATCTTCGATAGTATCTGCAGATCCTAAAATTGACGAATCTCTCCGTTGGTGTTAGGAGTTCAATCTTAATGGGATTCATTCTTGGCTGGGGTCCACTTGAATTCCTTCAATAATATCGATCACGTGATCAGAGGAACTGTACTTCGGGAATCCAAATTAAATTTAGAAAATTGGATACAATCATCTTCTTAAGCAAATTTAAGATTTGCTTAAGGTGTTCTTCTGTTCTTTCTTGTTCTTTGAATATATTCAGAATATCGTCAATAAAGGACAATCATGAATTTATCCAAATTAAGGTTGTCATACCGATTCATATGGGTCCATCGAATACGGCGAGGTGCGTTTGTCAACCAATACAACAAACTTGAAACTTCGTAATGGCCATTAGGTTTGAAGGCGTCTTCGGGAATGTCGTATTTCTCGAACCCTAGTTGGTGATAACCTGACTTAGGTCGATCGTCGAGTAGACACTCGACCTTTGAAGTTGATCAAATAAATCATCAATTTGGGGACGTGGGAATAACGGTTCTTCACTGTCGTTTGTTTAATTCACGATCGTAATGCACATCCAGAATGATCCATCTTCTTCTCGACAAACATAGACTGGAGATCCCAGGGTGAGGAATAGGTTCTATAAGGCCTTTGTCGGAAGCTCTTTTAGTTGCTCGGATAACTTTCATTTAGGAAGCGCATCGATAATGTTGGCCAATGTACAGGGTGCAGCATAGGTACCAAGATTCAATTTGAAACTCACTTGTCGAGTGGAGAAGACCGGCAGTCCTATTCTGTTGGATAGACAGGAAAATTCTCAAAACTATTGGCACGTCTTCAAGTTCGCTTCTTCTAGGATTGTCTTCAACCTCCTTTGCAGTGTCATGTGCCAAATAAGATAGGAATATCTTTTTGCTTGTACACTCTGTATATTTAGTGCACGAAATTGATGTTTTAATCGTATCACATTTCCCTGGGTACTTCATTACTGTGTATGATTAAGGTCTCATTTCCTCAGGAGGGATGCGAAAATAATTTCTCGGGCACATACAATGACCGCTTGTAACTTCGCCAAGACGCAATCCTAAGCTTAATCAGCATCGAAAGAGGCATTTAAGTTTAAGTTGAATGGAGTGATTTTAGTAATTTCTATATGGCGCTGCAACAAATTCGGATAGTGATTTTTTAGTGAAATTGTCATAGGGCGACTAGTAATGTGTCTTGGCTTCTCGGCTTAGGATTTGGTGTAGATGATGCCAACTTTATAATAAGACGAGTGAAGGTCCGCTTAGTTGATATGGGTACTAATTCAATTTCAATGTAAATGTTTCTATGTATAGAGTAAAACAAGTTATATGTAGAAATTTGTTTTCCTTAACAAGAGGTTTTAGAGTGACTACTTCTCAGCTAGGCATTGGTACCTTCCTGAATTATACATAGAGTGATCAGGCCATGTATAATTGAGGACTAACGATGCATTGATCCTTTTCTTCAAAAAATAAGCGTTAATTTCATGATTTTCGGGAGTGTTAGTTCGTAAGAGAAAATAAGGAACCTAGGTAAATATTGCGAAATTTTCATAATACGATAATTTGATAGATAATTTGAAATCATTCGTACAACTGAAATTTAAGAGAAATACAACGAGAACTCCTAAGGAGATAAAGTTTAAGATAATTTCAACTTAGGGTTTGCTAGGCAAGGCGAGCCAACTTTCTATTTTAAGCTTTGATCTCATCTTTAATGTTGTTTGGTTATTTGATCGGGTTTCTCCTCTTTAAGGTTTGCTAATCCATGTGCTCTAGTACCTCCAATTTGGTTTTTATGACTTTGGTTCTTTTGCTCTGGGCAATCCTCCTGTAGTGCCCTTGATTCCACATTCATAGCAATATAGCTTCTGACCTTGCCACAAGTGAACCTTGGTTGTTAAACAGCACATTGGCATTTCCCGTACCCCTACAGTCACGGGCGATGTGACCATATTTGTTGCATTTATAGCACTTTGGAGCACACGGACCATCATGGTGGTAATTGCACTTTGAGCACAGGGGTCTAGATCCCATATGGTTTCTTATCCCCGATCCTGCAGTGTAGTGCCCTGCCGCCTCGGTTGTTTTTCCTCTTGATTTGTTTGTTGGTTGTTGATTCAGACTATTTCGGGTGAGTGTTTTCAAACTTCCTACTTGTTCTCAGTTCTGGCGTTCGCAGGAGTGATATTTTTTATCCACAGTTCTGGAAACTTCACTATTGGACATCACTCTTGAAGTGTCTTAGACTTCACACTCATAAACAGGCGTGAGTTCGTTGATTCCTTAGCAAGCAGCAGATTCCTATGACTCCTGGGTTTATTTGGGTCACCTTTTGCAATTCCCGAACCTTTACAGTACATTGCCCATTGTGGTTACCTTCCCACTTTCTCTTGTTGTTAGCATTCTCTGCTAACTTGCATTCTTGTTGTTCGGTCTGGCTTATTGACTTACGGGCCATGTTGGTTTTCGTCTCATAAATGGCAATAGCCTCGATAGCATTAGCCACTCGCTGGGCTACAACCCGCTCAATTTCCTCAACACTCATCCCTTGATTAACAGTTATCATTGTTTCCTGAAAATCACAGGGAACAAAATGTATATGAAGTTTTATTCAAGGGAAAATCATAACACTCCGTGATCCCAACAAGTAGGTAAGGTGAGACCACGTTATGCGTAGATATAAGATAACAGCAACCATGACATAAAATAAATCCCCCTCGTACAGTAGCATGATCATAACCAACAACGTAAGTTAATACTTAATACATCGTTTTACATGAGTAAAAGAGTATAAGCTTTTTATTAACACTACCAACCGAGTATTACTCAAGTTTAGTGGAATACAAAATAAGCTACACTGACAATCTATTTGTCCATGGCCAGGGTGCCTCTCAAGATTCAAGATGCTAGACTCTTATGTTATCTTTAAGTGACTCAACATTCTCTGGTGGTGGTGATGATGAAGGTAGTATAGCAGCAAACTCGGTAATGCATGCCTTAGTAGATGATGATCGTGGAGTATGGTATTAAATAGATATCCGTACTGCACGGGATTTGGTCTCAAAAGACAAGATGATATGGTGTGGAGAGGTGGGTGATGTAGAAGCAGACTCATCAGTCTCAAATGCCTCTGTATTCTCAGCTTGAGGGGACAGGATCATCTGTAGGTACAGCAGAAGGGTCGGCCGGAGCTAGGTGCTCCTCCTCCTCCTCGTCCTCCTCATCCTTCTCAACATCATCATCATCGTTGTCATCATCAGAATTGTCTCCTTCATTGGCAGGATAGTCCGCAGGATCCTCCTCAGGGTCCTCTTTATCCTCCTTTAGATTGAAGTTAGCAATGTAGCCTGGTGATAGGGCTGTAGGTGAGGCATCAGCAGACAGAGGCTGATCCTTCATTGGTTCCTCTAGCTCCACATCAAAAGCTCACTGGAATCTCCATGGCTCGGAATTAATATAAACAGACGTGTAGGTAACCGTCGATAATGAGAACATAATTGCTTGCAACGAGCAGAACTTAACTTATATAAATATATTAAGAAGGCTTATGGTAAATATAAGTAGGCACTATGCATAAAATGAATGATGGTAAGGTATACATATTCGATAGCTTAATGTTTAGTACGATAGGACCTACGAGCTTATCGTACTACCTTGCCTAAAGAAATATTCCCCTATTTATATAAATAACTCTTATATAAATAATTGTAGAGTTGCGCGAAAGAATGCAAACTCATCTTTGTATATATACAATATACCCTCATAGTAATATACGTACTATAATATAAACACGTATATCAATTATGAATGCCATCTATCCCACAATGCATCAACTAGTATGCAACTGTATGGCACATAGTGTATGCCCCGTTAACAACCCCCGTTGTAATGAAGTTTGTTGTTTGAAATGGTTATAGTCCAGCAAAAACATTTGAGACACTGGTTCTCCTATACCCTTGGCTCTTGATACCAGGATCCTGTAACACCCCCAATTGGGTCCAGCGGAATAAGGTCCGGGGCGTGTTCACTTCAAGACAATAGCACACGATTAAATATATGAACGACACAAAAAGTCTTTTAAAAAATGATACAATGGATTTAATTACAAAGATCTAATACAACACATATAGCTTTACTTGTTCATTGTCGGAATTAATAACAACAGTTGACAATACAATTTCCCCCAAATCTGATGCACGAAATTCTTTAAAGCGTCAATCCAAAATATAACCCAGACGCATCCTTGGCATCCCAATGCTATTGATCTCCTGAGAAACATTGCTAAAAAACGTCAACAGAATGTTGGTGAATTCATAGTTTGATAAATCAAAATATTCCCGGACCGCAAGATTTTAATTGAATAATGCAACACATGCAATCTCACAAAATAGATTACATTTAACTAAGCTCATGACACTGAAGCTCGACAATCTTTTTTGCAATTAAAACTATAATTGCAATTTACGCCCATCCGATGTCTACCCTAAACATCAAAATTCGACATGCTATAACGTTCGGTCTTGGTGATAGCTAAGTCACCCAACGGGAGTTCGTTCCCGAAAGAGCTATTAAAAAACATTCGCCACTCACATATGTAATTCCCAACTACATCTATGCAATTGACAGTGCATACCTTGGACTTAATTAGGGGGGGGGGGGGGGGTGGTGGGGGGGTTATCGCACCAGGCAACATGTAATCAATACTTCGTCCATTTATAAAACAAAGCGGTTTCCACCCCATAGTTATAAATCATTGAAATCATAAAAATGTGGGGCTATGAACTCACCTTGAGTTCTGATAATCCAAATATCGCAGATAATGCGTCACGTAAAGATCGAATGCAACCTAAATATCATAGTCGTCTAATACCGAGTACTTAAATCATAACATTGAATTACTATCCCTATAGTTGTTACATCGTACTATCGTTCGGGCTATCATAATTAAAGAGGTCATGACATGACGTTCGAGGAGTTAGGACACTTTAAATCGTAAATCCAACAACTCGTCGAAACGCCATCCGAAGAGGCCTCATTATGAACTCCTATAATTTATATTACTCTTGATAACCACATAATATTCTATATAGCTCAATCACCAACTAATGGTTTTGGAAAAATTGTGTTTAATAAGTTAAAACATTTATAATTACCGTTTAGTAAAACTGGCGTAACTTTTGCGTTTTAAGCCCGATTCTCGCGTTTCTTATGTCCATCTTTTCGTATTAAGACGGGCTATCGATATTTGACATTTTCATAAAATTTTCCCCCTGATGAACAGTAACTTTTACTGTTCATGACAGACATGAGTTTTATAAATTCCGTATTTGTTGTCGTAAAACCCGTAAATGTCGTATTTTATTCGTTATAGCTCCGTTTTTAATGATTCTTTCGAGGACGTTCTCGTATTTGAAAATTCTATATTTTTATGAGGTTTACAAAAATATAACTTTCTGTCATGAATAGTAACTTTTATAAAAATAGTTTTATAAAAGTATTTATTGTCGTAAACTTGCGAAATTCATAACTCGTTCGTTATTAATTGAAAAATTACGATTCTTATCATTTTGGAATCCTAAAAATATGTATTATTTATAAAAATACAAACTAGCCCGTTTGATATAAGTTTTATAAAAGTCAATTTTATAACTCCGTTTTAAATAACGTATAAACCGCGTTTTTAAACGTTAACTTTTTCGTTAATTAATCCGTTTAACAGTTTCTTACCTTTCGAATCGTCGTGATTTGTGTATATTTATAGAAAACATAAAATCCCTGATTGGAATTCGAAAACCTACTGTCCAAAATGATCTTTTATATAATTTATTTAGATAAATAATGTTTTTATATACTTTCAACCTCAACTATTATATATTCACAAGACTTTTATACATTATATATTATATGTTATACATAAATAATGTCCATAGTATATATTTGTTCCAAGACATCAAGATCACAATTTATTAACATTACAAGAAATCATAACTTTCTTTAATTTACTTTTATTACAAAGTTTACATATGAACTTTTTTATTACTTAAACAAAGATTGTACAAGACTTATATACCTTATATTTCATGAATATAACCATCATCATAACATGTGAGAAAGTGCATCCAAAATCCATAATCACAAGAAAAAATACATTTTTCATGTTCCAAAAGTAATTCCTAATGGTGATTATCACTTAAATGCATATCATATATATAAAAACTCATAAACTAAGAACATAAAGGTTTTAATGTAAGACCGCATGAAGATGATGAATGAAGAGAAAACAAATGCTAAACCCGTGTTTAGCCTTAAAACCCAAGCTGCACTTAAGAAAACCATTATTATTCTTAAGAAAACCCTAATCATGCTTTCTTGATTATAACATTGCAAATGGTGATTCAATGGTTGAAACACCTTAGAATGACATAAATAGGTGTGTATAAGTGTGTTAATGGTTTCAGAAAAATTGCTAGTGATTTAGAAGAGTGCTTGCTTATTGCGAAGCAATATAGAGAATGGGAAAGAAAGATTGTTAAAATTTTTCTAAGTGAGATTGTATTAAGTGTTACATCTCCTTAAGTATAGAGGTAATATGGTGCAAGGCCATGTCTAGAGTCCAAGAGCATTGGTCCAAGGATAGTAAAATTTGGTCTTAGGTATGGCCCAAGTATGGTCTTGGTCAAGGTATGGGTAAGTAATGGTGTGCCAATAAAGAATAATGGTTGTGAAATTTGACCAAGTTGCAAGTATAATGCCATTTTTCATGTATATATTTGTATATGATGTATGATTTTCGGCAAAACAAAGATATACATGATATATTTATGTAATTTTTGTGTATTGGGTATAAAAGTGGGTATTTGTTGAAGCGTAGGAAAGTTAGTGGTACCGGGAGTGCCTAAAACCAATTAAACAGAGCGAAAACGAATACACTTTACGTCTCCGATAAAATAAAAATGAACAAAGTTAATTATTATCCTCAAAATCTAATTATAAAACCCTTGCTTTGATCGTAAACATTTATTGTTTGAGCCGTTACATTGAACGTAAATTTTTGTGCGTACGCGATTTAATCCTACTTTACAATTCAAGCAAACACGTACAATACTAAAAATAAATAGTACATTTATTGACGTCGTCAAAGACTTGAAAACACAGGGTGTTAGAAACCTTCTCATACAAATGAGAATCTAATGCTAATTGTTTGTCGACTCAATTGATTTTGCTGTTGAACAAATCACATTGTCAGATCTTGAGAGCTGAGATATCTAAATTATAAAATAAGAAATGCAAAAGGAATGTTAATGATTGAACTGATTAAGAGTTTAACAAACTTTGAGGTGAAAACCTGAAAATTTGCAATTGAAATATCAACACCTTCAAGAAAACTTTCGAAATAACAAAACACAAACTTCTCAGGATGTTCCTGAATTTGACTTATTTTTCAGAATTAAAATTCTAGAAACACAGCTTCAAGAAAAGGACAACGTAATTAGAAACTTGAAAGATCAATTCTCTAAAATGAATGACAGAAGTTGTGAAACATATAATGCCAAAGATGTCACGGCACTTATTGAACAAAATGAATTGTTTAGAAGTAAGAACTAGAAAAGGTCCAACAGCATTACAAGAATTGTAAACTCTAATTAAGATTACGCGTGCTCACACTAGTGAAAAGACATCTACCATGTTAAATGAAATTGAGAGTCTAAAGGCTCAGTTGAGAAGCAAAGTGTCTTGTGTCACTAGTGACTCTGTCAAACCAAAAGTTCTTGCGCCTGGCATGTATGCCATTGATGTTAAACCCATCCCTCATCCCCTTAAGAACAATAGGAGTGCTCATTTAAACTATATCACCATGCTTAAGGAGAGTGTAGAACAGTAGGGAGATTATAGAGGAAGCTAGAGTAGTTAAACCACTGGATAATGCACTTAACTATGCTTGTCAATACACTAAGCTATCTCAGGAATTGTTAGAATATGTGATTGGCACTTGCCCAAAAAGTTTCAATGAAAGAGATAACAAGGCTCCCTCTACCCCTGTAAATAGGAAAAAGCAAGTTACTTTTAATGATAAACCAGGAACTTCATCTAGCAACACACAAGAACACGAATGCATCTCAAAAAGTATCAACAGACTAATATCCCTGTGATTCCTTCTACAGGAGTAAACACTTCCACCGAAGCAAGCGGATCAAAGCCAAGAATACAAAAGAAAAATAGATCCTGCCTGCAAAGACTCAGAATAAGAAGAACGTAAAAGACCACCCTTAGAAAAATAAGTCCAGTTATGGACAAAAGTGAATCGGGTTGATTCTAGCATTAGCTCTAAGCGTGTTGTAATTAATTCGAATTCTGAATCTGTGTGCAAAACTTGTAACAAATGTTTAAACTCTGCAAGTCATAAATGTGTGTTGATAATATCCTAAACTTTGTGAATGCTACCCCCCACTGTTAAAATGTCTTAATAAAGGGAAGCAGATCTGAGAAACCAATAGCAAACTGTCTGATACCATGTTGAGACAAGACCAAGCAGGTTTGGAAAGAAACGGGCAAACTATTTGCTAATGTTGGTTATCAATGGAGATCCACAGGAAAGAAAGTCGCCTTAGGAAAACTTAATTGTGGTTATCAATGGAACCCACGCAAGAAATTTTGCCTTAGGCGAACTATGCCCTTAACTAAGCCTTATCCTGTGCAATGTTCTATCATAACCTGATAACCCCCAGGACCCCAACAAAAATTGGGGAACCGATTCCAAACTCTCACACTACGACTGTTTTCAAATGCAGGTCGACCAGGATCAACCTTTGGTATCTGGACTCAGGTGTATCAAAACATATGACGGGAAACGTTTCAAAGCTCAAGAACTTTGTGGAAAAGTTCATCGGGACAGTCAGATTCGGGAATGATCACTTGGTGTGATTGGGGGGGGCGGAGCTATCATGGGTTAAGGAGATATGGTTATTGGGTGACATGGTGATCTTAAAGAGTATACTACGTGGAGGGACTAGACACAATCTAGTCTCTGTAAGCAATTTATGATTCTGATCGGAAGTTGCTTCAGAAAGCATTCTGCGTTTGTATCGTGATATTTAATGGTGCAACTTACTTAAAGGTATCGTACACCAATTTGTACTCGATATCAATTGATGTATGATAAGTCTTCTCTAATATCTTGTGTCCAAAGCTTCAGTCTAAATCATGGTTTGTGCATCGTCGGTTAGACTTGGACACAATCTATTCACTGTAGGGCAATTTTGTGATTCTGATCTTGAAGTTGCCTTCAGAAAGCATACTTGCTTTGTGAAAAAGATCATCTTTACTCAGCCTGTCAACTTGGAAAAAGCAAGAAGTTATCCCACAAACCAAAATCTGAAAATACAAATACAGAAGTTCTTCATACCCTTCACATGGATCTGTGTGGTCCAATGAGAGTCCAAAGTATTAAAGGGAAGAAATATATTTTAGTCATCGTGGATGACTATTCAAGATTCACGTAGGCAATGTTTTTGAGATCAAAGGATGAAACTCTAGAGTTTGTCATCAACGTTCTTAAGCAAATACAGGTTGGTCTCAACAAAACAGTCAGATACATCCGCACAAATAATGGTACGGAATTCGTTAACCAAGTTATGTCTGAATACTATGGAGGTGTTGGCATATTTCATCAAAAATCCGTTCCAAGAACTCCTCAACAAAACGGCGTTGTCGAAAGACGAAATCGTACACTTGCAGAAGCAGCACATACAATGATGATATTCTCAAAAGCACCGATGTTTCTATGGGCAGAAGCTGTAGCTACTGCTTGTTACACCCAGAACCGATCCCTAATTCATACTCGTCACAACAAAACCCCTTATGAGCTTGTACATGATAAGAAGCCTGATCTTACATTTCTCCGAGTATTTGGTGCTCTGTGCTATCCTACAAATGATAGCGAAGATCTAGGAAAATTTCAAGCCAAAGCTGACATTGGGATTTTCGTTGGGTATGCTCCTAGCAGGAAGGGCTATAGAATCTACAACAAGAGAACTCGTCGATTAATGGAAACAATTCACGTCACATTCGATGAGATGCATCAGACGATAGCTCCTGTAAGCATGAGTTCAGGACCCGAGCCTATCATTATGACCCCTGGACAACTCAAATCAGGGCTCGCTCCAACCGATAAAGAGCTGGAGATGTTATTTCAACCAATGTTTGATGAATACCTAGAACAATCTCGAGTCAATGAACCAGTACCTTCTGCTACTGCAGATAACGCTCAAGTTGTTCCACCTGGTACATCGTTGTCTACAACAATTGCTCAAGACGCACCGTCTACAAGTGCTTCATCGTCAACATCCGATATGCATCCTCCAGTCCTACATCAAGGTATTGCAGAAGAACCCACTCTCGAAGACTCCCCAATCACTCACGATGTTCTACATCCTACATTTAACCATGTTACTGGAGAACCTGGTTCGGCACAGTCATCTTCTGGGAATGTTAATTTAACGGAACCCAACCAAGTTACTCAACCACCAGATCATCTCAGAAAATGGACCAAAGATCACCCTCTTGATAACATCGTTGGCAATCCCTCTCGTCCTGTATCTACCAGAAAACAGTTAGCATCCGATGCTTTGTGGTGCTGTTTCCATACTGAACTGTCCAAAGTCGAACCCAAGAACTTCAAGATGGCCGTGATAGAAGACTGCTGGTTTCAAGCCATGCAAGATGAAATTCACGAATTTGATCGACTTGAAGTATGGGAATTAGTACCTCGCCCAATCTATGTTATGGTTATCGCTCTCAAGTGGATCTATAAAGTGAAGCTTGATGAATATGGTGTTGTGTCACACCCCGTAAATTCCCGGTTAGTTTTCTGACCCACTCCGGTCATCTACTTTAAATTTTATTCGTTACGTTTAAATCTGGCAATTTACCGAGGAACTAAACTGCGTAAAAACTGAGAAACCTCATCGGACGCGTTCCGGCATCGATTATAAATTATTTTAGGCATTATATGTGTTATATTAGCTTTCCTGAGTGTTTCGTGATTTTTAATCACTTCCGATATTAATTTTAGGGTTTTATCCTTTAAATTACGTTTTTCGCGTTTTTGACCAAACGGAACCCCGGAAACTCAAAATCTTTTCGTGTAAACTCAAGTTATCGATAATATTATACCCTAAGTCTAAAAATTTCGTTCATCTCTTTTTCCCTAGCCAAATGTGGCGCCTAAACTACAACAACAAGTATACTTGAACTCTAAATTAAAGATTTGGCATCTTATTTTGAAAGTCTCACCCATGGGTGTGTCATGTAAACCTTGGAAAATGACACATGAGAGTGTCACTCTCATGAGTATACTTATCATACAACACTTGCATGTGTTTACTTACAATATTCTTACACCTTTGACTAGTAACTTGAACCATATCCATCTTGAGTGAAACCTTGGCTAGTAAAATTTTTGTGTGGTCCTAGCATGTGAAGACCAACCAGGACGCACCCTATGGTGAGCCAAGAGGGAGTGGTTCAAGCCACATGACTTGAACTATGACCCACAAAACCCTAACTTGATCCTATAAATACCCTACATTCTCACACTTAGGGTTATAACACATTCACTAGCCTCAAAAATTTTCTTTCTTCCTCCCTTGTGTCCCTAGCTCACGGCACCACCACACCAACATACACCATCCATATCTTTTGATTTCTAGCAAGATCCAAGTGTTTAAAGTTCATTCCTAGTTAAGTAACTAAGGTGTTGATGAACATTAAATCTTTGACTCAAGAACTAAAAAACAGGGTTTTCAATATGTATTTTGGGGTTTTTAAGATCATAGAATTGTGGATAGATCGTAGTGTTGTTTGCTACTTGCTCTTTTGATTTGTAATTGTTAACTTGAATCTTGTTGGTTTCATCTATGTTCTTATAAGATCTATGTTTTTCATAAAAATCCATGTGTTTGTGTAAATTTTTACAAAAGAAATAAGTTAATATTTGTCATCTCTTATAAAATGGAAGTAAATATTGTTACCACTTTATGTTTATGTTTTATAATATGTTCTTGGTGAGATTGAGAGTTGATGAGAGTTGCAACAATAGAATTCAGTTGATGTAGAGGTTAGTTTTGGGTGGATTAGATGTAAAAAAGGTTGAACAGATTAGGCACTAATATGCGATTTGGGTTGATTTTTGGTCATATTTCGTCAAATAAACTTGCTGTCACCAATTAGTTTTGTGGTTTGAGCGACTTAAAAAATGTTATCATTAGCTTAAAAGTATTTTCAAGAGCTCATTTCGAATAGATTATTATATTTATATATCACTCTTGAAAATCGGACTTAAAACGGCCAAGTATATGGCCAAACGAAACTCCGAAACCTTTTTCGGCGACAATGGAAAATGTAATGAACCAGATCAGCAAAAAAAAGCTTAAAACGGCGGATTCGGAGCCACTCGGTCCGACTCGGCCAAAGTATAAAAACACGAAGTTGTACCGGAAATGAGATTTACTATAATGTTGGCACCGCTTATCCTAAAAGTCAAAAACAGAGACATTTTTACCACAATAGGAAAAATGGATTTTTAAGAAACACTCTAATTGATGCTTGCTGATTGGAATAATAAAAGGGAGTTTCGGGCACTTTCGGACGATTTTGGGTGTTTTAAATGCGAGCGAAACATATAAATATGTTAGGTAATTAGTTAGAACAACTAGAAATGTCATGAAAGGTTATTTGAGATGCCGATTTTAATAAAAAGTAGGATTATTAAAAATGGCACGAAATGAACATTTAGGCGATTTAAACATAAGGATTAGGCGGTTTAGGATTTGTTTAAGCGATTTGTAAAAAATATAGGAAAACATTAAGAAAATAGGGGACGCTATTCACGTTTGAACTAAAAATTCCTAAAAGGGAAAGTTTTTAAAAATAGTAACTTTTTTGGCAAGTGCGAATTAAACCTAAAGACATGGTGAAGTTTGCAAAGTCTTTATTACTAAAAAGCCACACACTTGGAAAGCTTAAAAATGATGAACATGGAGGCTTTACTTGTTTCCTTTGAAAAATGGCAAGTCATACCCATATTTACTCTAGATCGCGCTAGACCTCCCTAAATCTTCATCACTTATTTGATTATCGCTCATAGCCTTGCTAAGGTGAGTTCATATCCCCACACTTTTACTGATTTACATAATGCATTTATACCATGGGGTGAGAACATTGTTTGCTTTTAAATTGGACACAGAGTTCTTTACGCGATTTTAACGTGTTTTATGTGTTGCCTAAAGTTGCTTAGCAAACCTACTACAGCCCAACTTATCATGAACTGTTATGTTTCTCTAGACCGGATCAAGGACCCGTTTTGAGGGAGCGCGAGTGAATAGATTAGATCTATTGGGACGTAATTATCCCTATCCGCTTTGTTTCCACTTAACGAAGAAACATAACGATATATGTTCATGTCGATTGTACGATTATGGTGTTCTTTGTTTTGGGACAACCGGTTTAGGGCAGGATATTATGCGACTGGATGTACATGCCCTGTTGATTAATGAGCTTCAATTTCATGAGCTTAGTGCAATCAGTAAATACTTTTTAAATGTGATTGCTGTAATCGTTATAGTAGTCACAATAACGATTTTGAAATCTTGTGGTCCACTCTTGTATCACTAACCAATGAATTTCACGACAACATTATGTTGACGTTTAAACATGTTTTCTCAGGTGCTTAGCTTGGATTGATTCTTGCTGCTATTTGGATCTAGACTATGTGACTTCGCCAATTTCAAACTTATCTATTAATTACTCGTTGTCATTATCAAACTTTGTCATGCTTTTCCGCTACTTTTAAACATAATTATTAAGGGCTGTAAAAACTTAAATCTATTTATTTTTATGCAACGAGGTAAACTTTTTTTAAACGTCATGATTAGTGTCCTTCTTCAATTGCTTTGTGATCGATTATATGACACACGCCTCGCGAAACGTATTTCGACTTAGGCCCCTGTTTGGGGTGTCACACTAAGTGCTTATTGGGATAGTGTGTAATCGGGGATGGGCCTTACGATCAAAAGTGTATTTTGAGTTTAAGTTTTTGTCACTATTAGTCCCTGTTCCTTAAACATTCTCCTTGTCAGATTTCTTTTTATTTTTTTTTAAAAATTGAGGTAGTTTTATTAATTTATTAAGCTTTAATAAAAAGTGAAAAATAGGCTTTTAATTTTTTATAGATTTCTGCACTTTTTCTTTATATAGTGTAATTTTTTATAAAAATTTTTAGGATAATATTTTTTATTATTTATATAATTTTTTAGTTTTTAATTAGTTTTTAAAATCTTTAAAAAAATCATATTTAAAAATCTAAAAAGCCAAAAATAGTAATTATTTTTTCTAAAATTTTCTTTTTACTTATTTTATTTCACAAATTATATTTCAATTTTTTCATATTTTTAATATATGTAGATTTAATTAGTTTTAATAGATTTTAATTCATAAAAATTTCAAAAATTAAACAAAAAAATTTTTTTTTTTCTTTTTCCTAAAATTTTCTTTTGTCTAATTCTAGGTTTAGAAAATTAGTTTGCTTTTTAGGACTTAATTTTGATTACACTTTTTAATTTTCGCGTTTTATTTGTTTCCCGTTTTCCTTTTTAAATTGTTTAATTGCTTTTAATTGCTTTTAATTGTTCAATTTTTTTATTATTGCTTTTATTTGGTAGATATAGATCATCAAATCTTTTATTTGCTTATTCAAATCATAATCCAAGCTTAATCGAAGTTTCAATTGCACTAGTCGTTGGGAAACACCCGGGTATCATATTGCCCTTTAATAACGATAGTATATATTAATTATATATATTTTTGAGAGTGCAATTTAACCGAGGGTACTTGTAATTTCTAATTGCTCTTAGGTTTATATATAATTGTATATATTTTAGGTATATAAAACCGCAAATCAGTTTTGCGCCGTTGCCGCAGTGACTAGTGGTTAAGATTCCTTCGTTTTTAGTTTATTTGGTGAATGATCCTTTCACCGCTCGAAAGTTTATTCTTTGTTTTATAATTCAAAAATCCAAAAAAATCAATAAAATATAAAAAGTAAAAAAAATATTTTCCTTTTCTTTTTAGTATAAGTAAAAGATATAAAAAAAAATATAGAAAAATCAAAAATATAAAAAAATCTTCCTTTTTAATTAAGAAATAAAAGTCACCAATTGGTAAAAATACCAAAATATAATACTCTCAACGGAGGTATTATCATAATCAATTCCGGTGAACTTGTTGGTTCCCAAATCAAACTAAAGATTTAACACTTGCCATTTGTGTCTCTACGAAGTACGGCTCACCTTGAAAGCAATTTTCAAGAGGCTACTCGTGAAGTAGATGATTATATGGTTTTAAATTCTCTTCGTGGTAAACCGATAAATTCATTGTTACAAAAAAATTGTAATTTTGCTTTTTGCTTTTTATTTTCCCCTTTTTATTGCGCACTTCGTTCTCGCAATCTCGAAGACGTTGACAACAACAAACTCTTTGTCACCCCGGTTTGTTGTTGAAAATTTGATTTAGAAGAACCAATTGTCGGATCAAAACAATGTTTCAATGTCCGACAATCGTAACATTGCCCAATGTATACAACACCCTATCGAGGGGTATAAGCTGCTATAGTTGTTCCACCCGATTAATCTAACAATTTAGGAGCTTAAACAACCTTTGATTAATCTTGTGCAAAGTAATAAGTTTACGGGTAGACAAGACCCTCACAATCACCTTGCGATTTTCACAACGGTCACTTCCAACGTTAGACAATCCCAAAGTTCCGAACACTTCGATAAAGCTTTGCTTTTCTTTTTTCTCTAGAACGGTGAAGCCTGAGATTGGTTTAGAACATAGGAACCTCCAAGATCAATTCTCACATGGACGACCTTGTTTTCAAAATTCATAAACCAATTCATCACCATCGAAAACAACTTTCCTTCGAACAAAATCACCAATTTTTTTCCAAGAACCAAACGAAACCTTCATGAAGCATAGAACGTTTAAAGGACTCTTCGTCAATGTACCTCACCATGGCCTTCTCGGAACTGCACCAACTCGATACTTTTTATAATTCTTCGAATTCCAACATCAAGATGCCTAGAATTCCGCCGCGGGTGGAAATGTTTTAGATAGATGCTCAAGAAGATTAGCGATTATTGAAAGCAAGTCAATAAGTTCATTGACTCAATGGGAGTCGTGCTATGTGTTTCAAAGAGAGCACGGATGCTCCCTCTTTCTACTTCTTCACCTCTAATATTCTTTTCGATAGCAACAAATAGCCGCTTCTCTTGAGGATAAGATGACAATAAGATGAAACAAATGATAATGAAATGAAAGCTTTAGTTGTTACTACACTTCCCCGCACCCGTACAAAGCCGTTGAGAAAGTATGTGTTACATAGGATCGAATCACCATTTTAACGCATTGTCCGTATAACCCGAGTGGAAATGATTTTCCCGTTTTCATGACAACAATCCAACAATGTTCCAACAAACCGCACCGTTGGTAATTTTCTCCAAAGAAACCAACCATACCTAATTTGGAAAACCAAATGAGACCACCGTGTTTCAATCAACCAAATGTCCAAACAACCAAAATCGATATCAAGGAAACAATTTCAATTCGAATCAAACTGTGAGAAATTTCAAACCAAAAACCGTCAAAACACCAAAATCAAGTTTTACCAACCATCCAACAAATCAACCTTTGATTAATCAAGCTTTACCTCCCGTTTCACAAGTTCAAGGAGTGTCTAAAACGGATTTTGAAAGTTATGCTAAAGCTAATGATGCGAACATGAATAACTTACAAATGAAGTTGGATAATTTTCAAAGAAACCAAAATATTTTCAAAGAGTTTACAATATTCTCAAAAGAAGCAAGAATGATTTTTGCAGAAATGATGCTTATTTCTATGCAAAACTATCACACCAATCAACCTTCAAGTTCAAGTACTTTACCAAGCAATACCATCCAATCCTAGGAATGAATCCAAGCAATTACTACTCGTAAGTGTGTTTCTACGATGAACCTCCTATCCACCGCCGTGGTGGAAAAGGAAAGTGAGGTGACAAAGGACACAGAGCACCGAGCACCGAAACATCCAAAACCCTCTCCATTGGTCCCACAGAACAAACAAAGACAAAGAAACCAATCAAGAACCTACTTTCGTTGCTAACAAAGCACAGCCAAACCTAAATTTGCCTTACCCATCAAGCTCAACAAACAAAAGATCGTGAAAAAGATGACATTCTTTTCGTCAAAGTTAATTGAAATATTTCCCAAACCTTCATTTTGAGATTAGTTTTGTGGATGCTCTCATTCATATGCCAAAGTTTGCGTCAATGTTTAAAAAGATGTTAAATAACAAAGACAAGTTGATCGAATTGACCAAAACGCCGTTGAATGAAAATTGTAGTGCGGTTGTCCTAAAAAAGCTTCCAAAAAAAGCAAGGTGACCCCGGTCCGATTTCTCATTCCATGTGATTTTTCGAAGTTCGATATTTACTTAGTCCCTTGCCGATTTAGGTGCTAGTAATCAATCTCATGCCTTTATCCAGGTTTGAAAAAGCTTCACTCCCCCGGGGGGGGCCCCCCCCCCCAAACTGAAACAAAAATAGTTTTAGAGTTATCCGACCGTACATTTCCAAACCACCGGTGTAAGCCGAGAACGTTTTCAACAAATAGAAAGTTTTAACTTTCCGCCGATTTTGTTGTTACTTGATTTATAGCCGATCCCCGAGTACCGATGATACACAGGGCGACCTTTCATTTAGATACGGCTCATGCTTTAATCGATGTTTACGAAGGAGAGATTACTCTTAGGAATGATGATCAATCTTTAACCCTTAAATGTGGTGATGCACCTTCCATTTCATACAACAATCTCGAATCGTTGAAGAAAGTTGATTTAATCGATGCTGCTTGTGAAATTTATTCACAAGAAGTACTTGGATTTTCCGATTCCGTTGCTTACAACAATCCTTCTCCGTACTACGATCCGATTGTTTCCACTTCATCTCCGACACTTACTCCTTTTGATGAAAGCGATTTTCTACTCGTTGAAGAACCGTATAGCAATCGATGATGAACCAGTTTCACCAGTTTTCAATGCTACGTACTATGATCCCGAGGGTGACATTCTCATTCTCGATGCACTTCTCAATAGTGATCCATTACCTCTACCAAACCAAGGAGATTACTCACCAGGAATTCAAAAAGATCTTAAAGTTGTTGAACCAAAGAAGTCTTCAGTCGAATATGCTACTTCTTATGAGCCAAAAGATGAAATTCCCGAAGTCGAACTTAAAGAGTTACCTCCGCATCTCGAGTATGCATTCTTAGAGGAAAATAACAAACTTCCAGTCATAATCTCAAAAGATTTGAGCCAAAATGAAAAGACCTCACTCATTAACGTTCTGAAAAACCGAAAACAAGCAATTGCTTGGAAACTTTCTGATATCCGAGGCATAGATCCAGAGTTTTGCTCTCACAAAATCCTTTTAGAAGATGATTACGAACCTTCAGTCCAACATCAAAGGAGGGTTAACCCTAAAAACTTCTTGACACAGGATTGATTTATCCAATCTCGGATAGTCCATGGGTTAGTCCGGTCCATTGTGTTCCTAAAAAAGGTAGTATGACCGTTGTCAAGA
>BQNB010018178.1:0-68701 GCA_026074375.1 Tanacetum coccineum | reverse complement strand
ACTGTGGAGACTGATATGGTGAAACTTGTTGTTGAAATTAAGTGTTTTGGTAAGAGTTTTGATGAGTTTGATAAGGGGATTAGGTCATCTGATGGGTTTCAACCAAAGCAAGCGGATCTGAGTTACGTTCATGCATTAAATGAACCTCATTTGCATGAAATTCATGTTGTTCCAAATAAGCACGAAGCTGATCAATGTTAGTTGTATGCAAATCCCGAACCAGTTTGACATCTATCACAAATTTGCTCCATTCAAGAGGAAGAGTATTTAAAAATTTGGTGTTCATTGGAAATTGTTCCAGTTTCATATTGTAGATGTTCATGTCATTGAGGAGCAGTGAAAATCTCAAGTAGAACTCACGTAGTGTTTCCCCTTTCTTATAAGCAAACTTATCGAATTCATCATAAAGCTTACACTCCCTTTCTTGTTTCGTCAATGAAGTTCCTTGCATGAGGAGTTGAATTCTTTCCCAAAGTTCCTTGGCGACTTTATGATTGCTAACCAATGCATAGACCTCAGGTGGTAGTCCTTGTAGAATGATATTTGTTGCCTTGATATCACAATCAGCTTGAATTGCTTCCGTAGCAGATAGCTCAGAATATTTCTTTGGTCTTGTCACTCCATTTTCCTCAATTGAAGGCCAAATGAGTGGACAATTTTCAACGGATTCAAGGATTATTCGTCCATGTTGTCTATTTAACATGTATAGCTCCATTCTGCTTTTCCAAGAATCATACATCTCTTTTTCCAACATGGGTGGACGATTGTCAGCACCCGACAGAATTGCTTTGTCAGCAAGAGTCGCCATTTATAAATTGGTATGTTCAAAGATTACTGTTTGATCGAGCGGTGATAGAAAGTAATTGTGTTTGAGGGTGTTGTCTTTTGTGTTTTAATTCTTGAAACTACACGGGATTTTACAATTCTTGACAAAACCGGGAAAACAAGTGAGTGTTTCACGGGATTTTACAAGTCAAAGAAATAAACCGTATAATTTAGATTAAGCAATTTGAGTTTTAAGTTTATGTTGAAAATTCGGTTGATTAAGCCAATTGCGAATTCGGGTGTTACTGAAAATTGCCAATTCGGGTGATACTAAGAAAACTGCGAATTCGGGTGTTGCTAATTCGTATGTTGCGAATTCGGCTACAACTGAAGTTGCTAATTCGGATATTGTGAATTCGGCTACAACAGAAATTGCTAATTCAGATATTGCGAATTCGCTTAACAACAAAATGCTATATCTTAATACGAATTCGGCACAACAGAAATTGCTAATTCGTGAATTGCGAATCCGCAACACGGGAAAATGCTAATTCGGATATTGTGAATTCGGCTACAACAGAAATTGCTAATTCGGATATTGCGAATTTGGCTACAACAAAAATTGCTAATTCGGGTATTGCGAATTCAGCTAAAACAGAAATTGCTAATTCGGATCTTGCGAATTCGGCTACAACAGAAATTTCTAATTCGGGTATTGTGAATTCGGCTACAACAGAAATTACGAATTAGGGTAACACTAAAACTGCGAATTCGAGTAAAACAAGTACGAAACTCAAAATCTTTAAAACACAAAAAGACTCCTTTTTTATTGTTTTTTCCTAAAATTTCTTGTACAACTAGTATTCTTAAACCTATAGGTACCTTAAAAATGATAACTTTTTGGTTTTTAAGCCGAAAATTTCAAAATCAATATTTGTACTTTATAAGGTTTTTTAAAACAAAAGATGATCAAAAATTAGATTTTCTTTTATCCAAAGCAAATACACCTATATCCAAAGATACTAGATCAAGTTTACCTAGGTAAATGATCTTTTAGTGTACAAAGAAGCTTTGAAAACAAATGAAAAGAAAAAAAAGGACGTACGAAATAACAAGCAAAAACGAACCAAAAAATCAAACACAAAAGCTAAGCAAATCACTCCATGGCTCTTGATACCAATTGTAGAATACAAGTAATCTTTGATCTATGAACCAAGAACTAGAGAGAGAAAGTGGGAAGAAGGATGTATTTTCTAGTGAGTGAACGTAGAGAACATAAAATGCATTAAGTGGAAATGAAACATACAACCAACCAACCACCACTTCAAGGCATGAAAAGGTGTATTTATACTTACATATGGGATGTGGGCCTGGGCTTGCATGGATTAATCCATGGGCCTTTGCTAACTAACTATGTAAGTTTCCAAAAATTACCTAACGAGCTAACGACAGTTATCTATGGAAGCGACCGACACTTTCCTAGGAATTTCGTATTCCTAAAAATTAAGAAGGCTTTTAATCCCAACAAAGGATCAAATCAGTTGTTCGTGTAGTAGTAAAGAAAAAATGAGGTTATGGTTTCCTATCATCAACTGTAGTCAGGAGATCCGATGATAAAGAGTATGAATTCAGCTATGCATATCTTCCTAGACTCAGTTTAAATGATGTAGAGGACATGTATTTGCTCCAAGTCCAAGATAAACTTCACCATCTCCCATTGGAACTTGTGAAAGACTTCAACAATGCACTTCTCATATTCATCAAAAAAGTCATGATACAATACAGGGTTGAATATATTCAGCTAGGAGTGGAAAGTTATCAGGAAACTCTCAACCTTACCAAACCTATGATGTTCTTTGAAGGAATCGACCAAAGTATATCATTCACAATGTATAGAACACATAAAGGAGTTGTATATCTTAACCAATACAATGTCAAATCTTTTATGAAGCTAAGTGAAGTTAAAAAGTTTTGTGATGGTACTCTCAACAAGATTCGGGAAAATCTAATTGATATGGTGACAAAGAACAAGCTGGGCACCGGTAACAAACGATTGAAGGGAAGAGACTGGACCGACATGGATGTCAAGAAATCACACGAGATGATTGACAAGATTGACAAGGTACTCAAGCGCAGAAAGCAGATCAGAAGGCTAGAGGAGTATGTTGGAGGAAGACCCAAGACTATTAATCCTCGTACTTTTGTAAGGCCTGTGTAATCATCCCTTAGGGGGAGATTGTTAAAAACATAAAAAGTGTTGATTACAAGGCCAATTTATCTAGTTTATAATGTGTTGGAATTAACTAGTGCAAATAAGGAAGGACTACTATGTAATATGTAATATCCCTAAATTGCTTCCTAGTCCCTCCTCCCTTATTATATAAGGAGGGCTAAGGAAAGGTTAAGGGTGGTGATTTCCTTTCTTTCTAATATAATATTTCTTTCTTTATCTCCTTTCTCTCTCCCTCTCCTCTCTCACCCACATGCCTCTCTTTCTCTCTCTAGAGGCGTTTCTCTCTCTCTAATCTCTCTAAATAGTGTAGTATTGTGTATGATAATTGATCTTATATCACACCCAAATCGCCTTAGCCTTTCTTGTATGTACTCGCTTTTAGTACATTATTGTTATAAACCCTGTTAACTTTTACTTGAGTACAAGGTTGGTAAGTCGAGTCTTGTGATTAATGTATACATTTTTGGGACGATTAAGATTCATGGTAGTTTTTATTTTATAAAGAGATGGGGAAGAAAGTCAGTTTATTACCCCCATATATGCGTAATATGCTCCATGTTATGTTGATCCTGCTAATTCGGGTCATTAGTTAGTTTGTAATTATAAGTTCTAAAACTCAAGTATAAGGGTGCAATTATAAACCCCAAGTCATGAATTATTATGTTTCAGCAAATGGCAGAGCAAAAATGTACAGGCTGCCATTTTGCTTATGTTTATGTATATATCAAGATAATTAGTTGTAAACTTTGTATATCTTAGTCCTAGTTTAGTCGAGTCTTGGCTTACCAACGCCTTCACATGTATTCTTGTATTTAATTAACTCACCAGCACCCCAAATCTAACCAAATATATCCCATCGATCCGTTTCCATTTAGCTTACACCCATACATCACAACCCTTTAAAGACCTCTTTAATAGTAATTCCTAGGTGCTTACGCCATTGCGATAGAGGTTTTTGATCCTTTACCAAAATTTGCTATTGGAATCGGTATAAACATGTTTCTCTCCTTGAATGTTATGTTTTCTGAATCTAACATGCTTATTATGTGTTTTACCTCCATGAATATGGAGTAGCTAATTTATGTTTATTTAGGATTTATGGAGTAACATGGATTAATTTGGGATGACTAATGATATTTGGTTAAGTGATAAATATGGACTTGATATTTAGATATTTAGATTATCGATCATCATTTGATCATCATACTAGTCCAGATATAGGTCGAAAGACTCCGGCTATATGTTTGATTCCTAGTTGTTTGTCTACGACAACTCGGTATTAGCATCGAGGAATTAGCTAATTAAAATGTTCATCATCCCAAATATATGAATGTTTAAAGCTCAACCTCATGTCTAACGAACCTGGTTGAGAAAGTTCATATTTGTTATTTCTAAACGTAAACTAATTTTAAAGCATTTTTCATAATTATGATTAAAGGCCGAAAGGATTCTTGTTATGTTAAATAGATAATCTTTTGATTAAACTACTCGTTCATTCTTTTGATTGTACTAAATTTCATGAACTTATCATTATCCCGGGTTATACTCCATTACTCTTGTCTCCCAAATAAACATTGTTTTATTTATCTGAATTTGTGTTACAAATTTTTCTTTGATCATGATAGTCATAGAAATACCCTTTTCGTAATATAATTGAACCCTTTCCAAATAATTAACCAATCCCGTGGAACGACCTGTCTTACCTTAAACCTATACTATAAATGAGGGTTTATACTTTACCCGTGCATGCAAGTCGGGGTTAGTTCGGGAAGAGAGAGATCTTTCCAGACGGAGTATGGCATAAGATTAATGCTTGCGCCGAGATCGGCCAAGGCGTTGCATGTATTAATCCCAGAAAATTCACATGGAATGAGAAATCGGCCAGGGTCTCCAAGTTTTTTCGGTAACTTGTTTAGGATGACTGCTGAGCAATTCTCGTTCAATGGAGTTCTAGCCATTTCACTCAACTTCTCTTTGTTTCCGATTAAAGTTTTTAGAGTCGAGGCAAATTTTGGCATAAGGGTCAAGGCATCCGTAAAGCTAATTTCGAAACTCAAATCTCTAAAGATTTCGTAGAATTTCTCAATTTGGTCGTTAGCTTTTTCACGGCGCCTTTCATCATTTCTTCTTGAAGGAAATGGAATTGATGTTCGTTGGTTAGGCATCAGAGCACTAACGGGATCAACATCGGGCTCGGAAATTAGATTTTGAGATTGGACTTGAACTACCGGAGGTTGGACGTCTTCGGTGCTTCCGTTATTAGTAGGAAGCATCGTGTCCTTTGTAACCTCGGTATCACGATTCATTACTTTCGGAGAAGAAGATGAAGTAGAAGGAATCGCGGGTCCTTGATATGCAACACCACTTCGGGTGGTGATACCTTTCAAATCTTCCTTCGGGTTGGTAATGGTGTTACCCGGGAGAGTTCCCGAACCTGAAGTAGAGGCGGTATTAGAAGTCACAAACTTGGAAAGCATGTCCGTTAAATTGGCCATTTGGTTTTGCAAGGTTTGGCCTTGGTTTTGCATATTCCTCAGAACTGCATCATTAGCCTTGACGTAGTTGTCAAAATCAGTTTTGGACACACCATGTGTCTGAGGAACAGGAGCTTGGTAAGCTGGTGGTTGATTAACCTAGGGATGGTAAATTTGGCTTTGGTTGAAATTGTTCCCTCGGTTTTGATTGTAATTGTTTCCCCGATTGAAATTGCTTTGATTATTCCCTTGATGGCTTTGAACGGGAGGAAAACCGGGAGGTCGAATTTGATTTGCAACCATCTGAGGTCGGTAACCGGTATTTCCTTGGTTGAAATTTGCCGCAGCGGCTTGTGACACATACTCTTGGATATTGTCACGATAAATGTTGCCATCGGTGGCTGGACAATTTTGGTAAGAATGACCACCCCCACAAGTTACACAACTTTGCTCGACCGCTTTTACGGGAGCTGGGGTTTGGTTTTTCTTATCGAGAATCAATGCTCTAACCATATCTTTCAGCTCAGCAACATCGGATGAAACTGCTGGGGTAGAAGAGCTCGTACTCACTTTGGAAACAATGGCCTTGCTTCGTGATTGACGAACTTTGGACTTGCTCTCGATGATTTTTAGGCATTCTCGAGGCATTTTATCCAAAAAGTTACCACCCGCAGCGGAGTTCAATGAATCTTGATCATTCGAATTTAGGGCATTATAGAATGTATCGAGTTGATGCAATTCTGAAAACCCATGATGCGGGCATCCCCTAAGAAGATCATTGAATCGGTCCCATGCCTCGTAAAACGTTTCATCAAATTTTTGTTGAAATCTCGTGATTTCATTTCGAAGATTTGTTGTTTTAGAGGGAGGGAAGAATTTGTTAATGAATTTCGAAACAAGATCATCCCATGTAAGAATCGATCGAGGGGGTTCTTTTTCAAGCCAAATCCGGGCGGCTCCCTCGAGGGAAAATGGGAAAAGCATAAGCTTAACCGACGTACTCGGGACGTTCGGGAACTTCATCGTAGAAGTGATCTTGTTGAAATATCGGATGTGAGCATGTGGGTCTTCTTTATCATGTCCAAAAAATTGCTTGTTTTGAACAAGATTAAGTAGACCATGCTTGATCTCAAAGTTGTTCGCGGTAATTTCGGGAACAACGATCGCATCCTCGTAACCCTTGGTGGGTGCTTCGAGTAATTGCGCCATAGTACGATTATCGGCCATCGTAACTATGGGAGGATTGAAAGTTTCTTGATTGTTATTTGGTTTCTCAAGATTGGGTGATTCAACAGAAGTTTGTCGGACTTGTTGTTGTCGACGCTTACGGGCTTGAGAACGAGTGCACATGCACAAATTAGAAATATAAAAAGAAAATTTACACTTAATTTTTTTTTTGGTTTTTTTCTAATGATTTATTCACAATGTATTTTAATGACATTGAGGGTAGGAAACTTCAACCAAAATAAATCTAATTACTTCTCGTAGCTCTCAAAATGATAAACGCACAGGTGAGCGGAGGAGTAGGAATAGCGCGAAGCTTATTTCTCCTTTCGGGTCGTAGTTCCTCGGAACAACCCTCCTTAAAAATCATCAATCATATAATACTTTCACTAAAGTATTATCATTAATCAAATTGAGGTGAGCCGTACGTCGTAAGAGACACAAATGGCAAGTTTTTAAATCTTTTGTTCGATTTGGGAACCAACAAGTTCACCGGAATTTATTAATGATAATACTTTAGTGAAAGTATTATATGATTGATGATTTTTATTTCTTGATTAAGAAAATGTTTTTATATTTTTGGTTTTTCTTGAATTTTATATATATACTAAAAAAGAAATGAAAAATATTTTTGTATTTTTATAAAAATAAAAGAGATATTCACAAATTCAAACACAATTTTTCAAACGCAACGATAATTCGTTTCAAAGCCTCCCCGGCAGCGGCGCCAAAATTTGACTCGCGAAATCTTATTTCCTTTTTATATATAGATAAATATAAATAAATATAAATATATAACAAGGATCAAAATCCACAAAGATGAGACCGGATTAGTATAGTGTCATTTTCCGGGGCTCGTTATTGTCCTCAAGAGGCTTGAATGTAAATCGAATGACGGAATGTGGTTGATGTTTGAATGACAAAGATTTGGATTTGATTTTACTAAAAAAATGCAAAAACAATTAAGGAAACCCTATCAACAAAAGCTATTAAAGATTTAAACCTAAAATGAGACGGGAATGTAAAAACGCGAGCTAGAAAAAATACTAAATTATCAAAAAATTTAAACCTAGGTGATTGAAATGCCTAAACTGCTAAGCAGTTTGAGCTCAAATAAGCTAATGGAAAATGGACCAGACAAGTTGGGCACTAACCCTAAATAAGCAAATTCAACAAGCAATTAAGCTAAATTAAGCAAGAGAAACTCATAACAGTATTAACTATCGGTACTAACTTGGAGTTAGTACTGCTAGCCTTAAGTTAGTACTGTTAGCTTAGAGTTAGTACTACTAGCTTTAACAAAACACAATGAAACAAGAAAAAAGCAGATAAGCTAAAACAGATATTTAACGACCCCTATTAAGCACTCAGGCATAAGAATAAGTAACTAGAATAAGCTAAAATGGCAAATAAGCTAAAAAGCTACAACTGATAAACTATTAAAATTGCTTTGAAAAGGCGAATAAGCTTAAATAAGCTCTACTAAAGACAGTAAACGAAAATGGTTTAATCTACTCTAAAAAGCTAAGGAAATCTTTAATAAGCAGAAATAATAAGCTGATAAGCTAAAATGAACTAACAGTACTTAACAGTTTTAACTACCAGTACTAACTTAGAGTTAGTACCGCTAGCTTTGAGTTAGTACTGCTAGCTTAGAGTTAGTACTGCTAGCTTAGAGTTAGTACTGCTAGCTTTAACAAAACACAATGAAACAAGAAATAAGCAAATAGGCTAAAACAGATATTTAACTACCCCTAATAAGCACTCAGGCATAAGAATAAGCAACTAGAATAAACTAAAATGGCAAATAAGCTAAAAAGCTACAAACTGATAAACTATTAAAATTGCTTTGAAAAGGCGAATAAGCTTAAATAAGCTCTACTAAAGACAGTAAACGAAAATGGGCTTAATCTACTCTAAAAAGCTAAGGAAATCTTAAATAAGCATAAATAATAAGCTAATAAGCAAATATAGGTAACAAATAAGCACTATAAGCAGTTCTATAGTAAATAAGAAAAATAAGAAAAAGAGAGACTTACAACTCCCTTGCTCAAAACAGGGTTAAACAAAGAGTCTACGAGCTCTAGCTTGTATAAAACAAGCTAGTGAGAGTCCATAAGCCCTTCCAGAACTGGCTTATCATCCATAAGCTGTGGTATATTTGAGTGTGAAAATTTTTACTTAAATTCTTAGTATTTGAGTTAAGACAAATGACTTATATGATTTTATAAGACTTAAAACATATTAAGTAAAGCTTTTAACAAAGGAAATACAGAGATAAAAAAATTGACTTAAAAACTCCAAATTTGCATTAAGACGAAAATTAAAGTTACAAGACTTGGAAGAGTAAAATTGCATAAAAATAAGCTAAAATTTAACTAAGAAAAATCGATATCTTTTTTTTTCTCCTCCCTTTTTTTTCCTTTTTGGGTTACAATGGCCCTATTTATACTAAAAACTTCCTCCTTGGGTCTTCCAGCTGTGCTTTCTTCTGTGTTTCTTTGTAGAGACAAAAACCCAAGTGTGCTTGTTGTGTGAGGTGATTCTAAAACAAATCCCAGCCTTCAATTTCTTTTGTGCTTCTTTTGAGTCAATCATAGCCATCGAAAAGCTTGGAAAGTGGTGGGATTGCCAACTTGGCAATTATACATGGGGAGGTGGTGATAGTGGAGGAGGGGGAGATGTCTTACCCAAGGGGTTGTAGAGGTTGCAGGGTAAAAGGGTGGGAGGACACCCGTGAGTTGTATCTGGGCTTTGTTGGGCGGGAAAAATGGCTTTGGGCAAGTTGGCAGCTTTGGCCCCTCAAGTTATACTTCACCCAATTTCTAATTTCAGCCCTTGTCTTTTTATTCTTGTAATACAACTTGAGGTTTGGCAATTTTAATCCCTCAAGTTGTATTTTCTTCATTTGGTTGACTTTTGACTTTGTCGGGGTTGACTTTCCTGCTGACTTTTTGACTTTGACTGACTTTGGCTTCGATTTGACTTTGTCTTTTCCATTCCGTGCTCGGTTTTGTTTGTTTTTGGCTTTCTTTTTGTCCTTTTCTTGAATATCCGTTTCCTGCACAATACAAATGCAAAACATACAAATACGATGTATTTATGGTACGTTTTTAGTCATTTAAGTCCATTTTTAATGGAAAATGGTATGTGTAATTAAGCACATACCAAAATCCCCCATACTAAGATATTGCCGTGTCCTCACGCAATGTTATGAAGTAAACACTCATTAGTCCCTCAAGTTGTATTTTCTTCACTTGGTTGACTTTTGACTTTGTCAGGGTTGACTTTCTGACTTTGACTGACTTTGGCTTCGATTTGACTTTGTCTTTTCCATTCCGTGCTCGGTTTTGTTTGTTTTTGCTTTCTTTTTGTTCTTTTCTTGAATATCCGTTTCCTGCACAATACAAATGCAAAACATACAAATACAGTGTATTTTTGGTACGTTTTTAGTCATTTAAGTCCGTTTTTAATGGAAAATAGTATGTGTGATTAAGCATATACCAAAATCCCCCATACTAAGATATTGCCGTGTCCTCACGCACTGTTATGAGTAAATACTCAAGAAACTAAGAATCTCGGCCCCCTTCGCCTAATTACCTCGAAAGAACCTCCATCAACCCCAAAACACAACAACACAAAAAAAACCCCAACACACACCCCCCCCCCGCACAAAATAAACAAAAACAAAAAAAAAAAAAAAAAAAAACCCCACTAGCAAAGTCGTTCGTCCTGGGGGGAACTAAAGAATCAATAGCTTCAACAAGTCTCGTTTCTACCATTTTTTATATGTACACTAACAATCACTAATATTTTTGGATTTTCCTTTTTTTTTCTTAACTACCTGTTTGACTCCCTTTATTATATCAATACTGGGATCATAAAATGAGAAGCGCCCATAGAATAATCTACGGATGTACCTGTACGGATTAAAAAAAAATTTTTTTTCCATCGTCCTCGATTTTCACTAGTCCCAAGATTATGGTAAAAACGAAAATCACATTAAGTACAAGTAAGATGCTAACACTACTTATAACTATGACTTGTCAACTTTTCGCTCCCAATAATTATTCAATTAGAGTGATTGTGCTTAATTTTAAGTTAAATTTAGATCGACAGTTTTAGAAAGTAGTATAGTTTATGTGCATAACGATATTTCTGAAGAAATCTGGGGAAAAGACTAGAGTACTCGTATTATTGATAATAATAATATTGGAGCTTTTCAGTAATATCATTGTTCATACAGTTTACTGTTTCATCAGTATTCTTCTAAGTATTAAAGAGTATATTCCACATACTCTTTAGTATTCACAAAGTTTCTATCATAGTTGTTTTGGTTCTATCCAAAGTAACTTAGCCTTTACAAGCCAAGGAATCGATCTTAAGTTAGGATCAACAATTCTATTCCATTTAGGTATTTTCTTTCTAGATTTCTTTTCTTGTCAAAAGGGTTTTCATCAATCAACTAGTTATAATCATTTTGTCTATGGATGATTATCTATTGTATTGACCATATTGGCTTGATTATGCAAAGAGACTTGAGTGTGATTGTTAACAAGTTTGTGAAATGAACTGCGAATCAAACTTATTAAATAAACATAATCTTGAATTTGGTTGTTTTGGCTTATGCTTGTTTTATTGTCTTATGATCATCGCGTGGGGTTCTATGCTTTAGAATCAAGGATTGGGAATTTGTCACCTTATATTCTTAACTTGTAATCATTTTCAAAAACCATTTCATATGAAAAATCTAAGTATTATGAATTAATCCAAACAAGGTGGTTTGTTTTACATTTATTGAATTTGCTTATACTCATCATTTTCGTGTAATTGTGTGCTTATATGTATTTTGGCTTATGTGTTTGTGACATCCTTTTTACCCATTTTCATATAGCTTATTGATACTTAGATTCTTCATAACCGAAAACACCCAAATCCTAGTGAACGACCTCGGCTTACCACACCAAGCTAGCTACATACGAAAGGGTCATACTTGCCCGTGTGTTCTTTGCTTATTTGGTAATTCGTGTTATAAATTTAAAACTAGTAGTCGCGAGACACATCAAGGTTTTTGGTATAAGGTTTAGTATATATCACTTGTGATATTATACCTAGTGGTTAGGGGTTTAGGATTTTTGGTATAGGGTTTAGGGTTTTTGGTATAGATTTTAAAGTTTGTATATATATCACTTGTGATATTATACCTAGTGGTTAGGTATTATACCTAGTGGTTAGGTATTTAGAGTTTTTGGTATAGGGTTTAATGGTTAGCAATTTAGGATTTTTGGTATATATTATAAAGTTAATGTATATATCGGGTATGATATTATACCTAGTGGTTAGGGATTTAGGGTTTAATGGTTAGGGGTTTAGGGTTTTTGGTATAGATTTTAAAGTTTTATGTATATTTCATTTGTGATATTATACCTAGTGGTTAGAGGTTTAGGGTTTTTGGTATAGGGTTTAGTGGTTAGGGGTTTAGGGTTTTTGGTATAGGTTTTAGTGGTTATGGAGGAGGTTTAGGGTTTATGGTATAAGGTTTAGCGGTTAGGTGTTTAGGATTTTGGTATAGGGTTTAATGGTTAGGTGTTTAGGGTTTAATGGTTACGGGTTTGGGGTTTTTGGTATAGAGTTTAGTGGTTAGAGGTTTAGGGTTTTTGGTATAGAGTTTAGTGGTTAGGGGTTTAGGGTTTTTGGTATAGGTTTTAAATTTTATTTATACATCACTTGTGATATTATACCTAGTGGTTAAGGGTTTAGGGTTTTTGGTATAGGGTTTAGTGGTTAGGGGTTTAGGGTTTCCGGTATAGATTTTAGAATTTATGTATATATCACTTGTGATATTATATCTAGTGGTTAGGGGTTTAGGGTTGTTAGTATAGAGTTTAGTGGTTAGGGGTTTAGGGGTTTTAGTGGTATCAGAGCTATTCTGATACCACTTGTGGATCCCACTTCAATAGATCGAATTCCTTATGCTTGTTTAAGGTTTGTTATATAGGTAAATCTATCAAACTATACTAAAAGCTTTGTTTGAAATGTGTTAAAGATTATGCGGAAATTATTATTTAATATAGAAGAATTATCAATGAACAGTAATCAATGAACATATAAATTAAACAAATAAGCTCCAATATTATTAATGATAATAATACAAATACTCTTAAAGTATTAGGGTTACAAAGACCTTGAAGCTAAGAAAGATATATGAAAAACTATATCAAGCTCTATGCCCTAGGACCTCTTTTTATACATCAAAGAGTCCTACTCGGCTTACAATACTTCCCTAAGTATATACAATCTTTTCTATAAATAACTAATTCATATCAAGTAAGCAGTACTAACAAACAGTACTAACTTACACTAGTAGTACTAACTTAATACTAACAGTACTAACTACTTAGAATATTTTCTTGAGCAGTAGTAACTCTTCAGCAGTATTAACTTCAAGTAGTCTTTGTACTAGCAGTAGTAACTTTCACTAGCAGCATTAACTTCAACTAAGCAGTCTTAACTTTGTACTAGCAGTACTAATATTTACTAGTAGTACTAACTGTTGTACTAACAGTAGTAAACACATAGCATATTTTCTTTGAAGTCTCTGAGAAGTACTAACTTTAGTTGAGCAGCATTAACACAAACATAAGCAACAATAATTCTATCAACATCAAAAAGACTTTTAATCCCAATAGGTCTTTAGTGTCCTTTGCTAAAAAACAAATGGTATTCCTTATGTCTTGATGACCTGGATAATACTTTTGATGTTCATGCTCTTTCACTTGTTGTAGTTGGGAATATGCAGACGAATGAGTCTCGGGTTGTATCTCGTGACTACTCCAAGTTCAAAGATGACTTTGTTTCTTTGAAGAGCAAGAATAGTCTGCTTGAACATGAAATGTCTAAACTTGAAGACAACCTTCCAAAGCTCGAAAGAACCAAGATGTGGATAGCAGCCAAGTTGTAAAAGATCTGAGGTCTGAGAATGCTCGGAACCTTGACAAGTTGTCAATGCTACGGGCGGTAGCTGCTTCTGCTAAGGATTCAAGACAGAAACTTTCTAAAGAGTTGGACGAGTTGCACCTTTCTGTGAAAGAAGTTGATTGTTTAGGGCAGAGATGCCCGGATTTAGAGGCAGGGAGGGATTTTCTGTTGTCAAACTCAACGTTGTTAATCTTGAGAGGGTTGAGCTGGTTAGATATCTTCTTCCTCTGGCCATCAAAAATATTTTTGTCTCTAAACATTTCAATCATGCTTTGGGTGATCTTCAGCAGAAGGCTATTTCCTATGGGAGGTCGCAAGATTTGGACGAGGTGCATGACTTGGGGGATTCTTAGGATTTTAAATATGTAGTGGATTACCACCTTGAGGCCGAAAAGATTTACGAGATGGCTGTGAAGTCCTTTTACAAGCTTGAGTTCCCTTATATTTCTCTTCTGATTAAGAAGGTCGGTCAAAGGCTTGGCAAACTTGCTGTTGTGGATCCACCTATCACTCAAGAGGCTACCTCCTCATGATGTCACCCCCTTTATCTTTGTAAAGCTTTTACATTTTCCCGTTGATTATTTGGCCTTGTTACCTGAAAACAATAGTTCTCTTTCTTTAATTTAGTAGTGCATGCGTGCACACTTTTGAACAATTTCTGTGGTTTATGGGAGCCTTGTGTGGCCCTTTAGAGGTAGTTATATTCCTTTGAAACAATACTTTATTCTTTTTTTATTTACATACGTTTAGCTTGTTTATGTGTTTGAATACCTTGGGTTTTATTTATGGCCTTTTTTTAGTGTTTGCTTTCGGCCTTGTTGGGGACTTCTGTAGTTCCCACCTTTTTAAATCTTGAATTGTAATGGCCGGTAGATGGAATAGCTTTATAACATGGAATAGTACTAGTTGAAGGGCCGCCTCCAATCCGTGACGACTGGCTATCGTCAAGTGTCAGGAATATGACACAACGGATGCGTTGTATAGAGAATAATATGCACTCATAGCGAGGGTGTATAGTGGGCATTACCGTGTGGGTGAACACCAACATAAATTAGATTGGTAACGTTCATGTCATGAGACTTATAAATAATCCCCGATATAACTTTGTTTGGCCACGACGTTATATCCTGATGAATATTGAGAAATGATACTTGTGTTCGGAGATTAGATGTTGGGAACCCCAACATATTTTTATGATTTTATATATAAACTCTATGGATTCACTCAACATTATTGTTGACTTTTAGCATGTTTTATCTCAGGTCCTTGAAGGTAATTCGGCGATGGAGATTTTGGTTGTCGCTTAAGCAAAAACCAAATGTTTTGAAGGCCCATTAAATAAATGTCATTCAAGGAATATTTCAAAAATGTTGTATGAATTATGAAATGATTTGGGACCTATGATGTAAACTTTTATTCGAATGAATGTATTTTAAAACGTCTTTTCGAGTGTGTTTTCTGCTTACGTTATTGTATTAAATACGTCGCCACCCCAATAAATGACCTTCCGTTGAGCTATATGATAAAATGCGGTGTGTTTCAGAATTAGTATCAAGAGCTTAGTTTAGAGAACAAAGATTTTCAAAAAAATGAATGAAAGGATTTTTTTGAAATCTTTTAACTATAACTGTGCAAGCGAATCTTCGCGCTCATTACTAATGGACAAGAATGAGATGGATTTATTTATCGAGATATATTATATATATGGAAAAAATATTTATGTTACAGAATGAAATTTTCATTTATTGCATAAATGTTAATTATGTATAATTATTTAATATATACGAGATATTTATACGACGCAGAATGTCAGGAGACCCTAAACATCTTAACGGAGCCGAACGAAGCTATTAAGTGAAACCTATTTTTACCCGATTCCCGAACCACTTTGAGTATGCCCTAAGATCCACCCGAAAAGAGTTTGATATTCCCAGCTTGCGCTCTCTCGCTCGCGCTCCCCGCGTCCGCTTGCTTTAATGAGGGATGAAGGAGAAGACCCGGGGAAACAAACTAATGGGCCATGGGAATCTAGTTATTCCAACATCCTAACCCACAGCCCCGGCAATATGATGGTGGTTCGCGGGAGCGTTGATGATATGAATGAGAATGTTAATAATGAGGATATCGAGGATGAGGATGTTGAGATTGAGGTCGATGACGATGCGGAGTTGATCTTTCCTTATGAGGTGGAGGGTGACCAAACCCCGCCACCTAGAGATGAGTCTTCTGATTCTGAGCCACCTAATGCGGAGTCATCTGATTCTGAGTCAGAGGACGAGGAGATTGATGTTGCACCCGAGGTTGATGTTGCACCCGAGGCTACTGTTGGGACTTCTACCCAAAAGCCTTATGCTATTCGTGACTTTCCGAGGGGCTTATATGAGGTAGGAGAGTCATCTTCTGCTCGTGACTTATCATATGTTGGTGGATTGGCACCTTGGGCTTTGAGACGTGATTTGGATGCGACCCGTGCACGAGCTAGACTTACGGAGGCTGAGTTTGAGGTACCATGCCAAATGACAGATTGGCGCTTCCTAAAGTCAAGTATAATGATCAAGGAAAATGAGAGAGAATTACTAGGATCATGATTTGGGAGATGTTGAGCGTACTTTGGGTAATGTTTTAGAGAGGTTGAAGGTGTTGGAGAGTGGGGAGAATGCTACTTTGAAGAAAAGGTTGGATGAGACTGAGACTAAGTTGGCGTGGGCTCGTATGGAGCGTGATATTGCTGAGAGGAGTTTACACGAGTCCCGAGTGTGGAACAAGAGGTTTTATTTAGATATGGTTCGTATTGGGGCTGTTTTGAGGCCTCCATCTGATGAGGAGGATACCGAGCGCCGAGAAAGAAATTAAAGAAATCTTCTTCTGATGGGACCGAGGGACCTTCCAAGCCACGTGGACCACCTAATAACTCTTAGTAGATTAGTTTATCATTAGTAGTATCTTTTGTAAATCATTAACTAAACTGCGATGTCAGTTAGTAGAACTAGTCTTTTGAAGTTGTGTAGCATTAGATGGTGACATGTAATGTATGACAATGCAACTTGTAACTTATTGGTGATTAATGAAATGACTATCTTTTGGTTCTAATTTCTATGTGCGCGCGCGTTGATGTTACTTTCTTTTCGTGTTTCTTCTAATTGTTCCTTTTGCCTTAATACAAGCATTGAATGAATACACGTTTATGATTTGATTTGTGTTAATGGTAAACGGATCTTGCACGCCAAATGCTATGTCTGAGGCACGTATGCATGAGATTATTTGGGAGTCAACGTTAACACATCTATGGTGAATTTGTTGGCAATATTGAACAGTAGAGCCTGGGTGGTGCTGGGTATAGCGGTGGTGCTGGAGACGGTGGTGCTGGAGCCGGTGGTGCTAGAGCTGGTGGAGCTGGAGCCGGTAGTGCTGGAGCCGGTAGTGCTGGAGTCGGTGGTGCCAGACCAGCAGCGCCCGAAATTACTGGGTGTACTTACGTAACATTCATGAAGTGTGACCCACAACCTTTTAAAGGCACCGAAGGTGCCGTGGGATTATGTCAGTGGTTTGAGAAACTAGAATCTGTGTTTTTGCCGAATTAGTGATTGCAAGAAAGGGACAAGGTGAAATTGCAACTTGCTATCTCAAGTCGTGCATTGACTTGGTGGAATGGAAGGATTGCTTCCATGGGTATTGATGCTGCTAATGGTACTCCATGGACTGAGGTGAGAAAGTGGATGACTGAGGAATTTTGTCCTCGAAGTGTGTTGCAAAGGCTGGAGCAAGAATTGTACAACTTGAAGTTAAAAGGGACTGATATTGATGGGTATACCAACCGATTCCATGAATTGGCCTTATTGTGTCCTAGAATGGTGGAGCTGAAAGGTGAAGGTGGAACAGTATATTGTGGATTGTCGAAGAATATACGTGGTGATGTGACATCATCGAGGCCTACTAGTATTGATGAAGCTGTCCGTATGGCTTATCAGCTCATGGGATAAATAATACAAGACAAGACTGATGAGGTTTCTGAAGGTGAAAAGAGGAAAGGTGAAGGAGATCGTGGTGGTCGTGGTGACAACCGACGCGATTACAATCGTCGACAAAACCAAAGAAGGGCTAATGCTGGAGCTATGACCAATGTTGCACCAAATGACAACGAAGTTTGTCCACGGTGCAAGAATAAGAAGCATGCTGGGGATTGTTGGAAATGTGGTAAGTGTGGTAAGTTGGGGCACAAGACTGCTGCTTGTTGGAAGCCCTCCGAACCCGGAAGGATGTGACTTGTTTTCAACCATACTGCATACTCCGCAAAAGGTCACCGAAAGCTGGAGATTGCCCTAGTTGAAAAGAATGGACAAGTTGGAAATAGTGTAGCTGTTTACAAGTTGGAGTGTGGATGTCAGCTAAGATCGAAAGTCGTTACTGGTACATTCTTACTTAATAATCGATATGCTACTGCTTTATTTGATTCGGGTGCCGATAAAAGTTTTGTGTCTACAAATTTTAGTACCCTTATTGATATTGAACCGGTTGAGTTAGATACTAGCTATGAAGTCGAATTGGCTGACGGAAAAGTAGTAAGTACCAATAATGTGTTAACAGGATGTACACTTAATCTTTTAAACCATTCTTTTCCTATCGATTTAATGGTAATAGAACTAGGAAGTTTTGATATCATCTATGTGGGATAGATTGGTTATCACGATATGATTGACGGGGGGATACTATTTTATGTGCGACGTGAAAAAGGTTAGGATTCCATGGAAAGGTAAGACGTCGCTGGGTTATCGAAGTTTAAACGAAGGCGATAGAAATAATTCACGATTGAAGATCGTTTCTTGCATAAGGCTCAAAAGTATTATCGGCTGGTTATGAGCTATTCTTAGCTCAAGTAACTGAACAAGAATTGAAGGATAAACGATTAGAAGATGTTCCTGTTATCCGAGATTTTCCCAAGGTATTTCCTGATGAATTACCTAGACTTCCGCCACCCAGGGAAGTTGATTAGTATTGATCTTATTCGGTGCCTGCACTATGGCGCTGCGCCATATCGTTTAGCCCATCTGAAATGAAGGAGTTGTTCTAAGCAACTGGCAAGAGTTATCGGAGAAAGGTTTTATTCGACGAGTCGTCACGTGGGGAGCTCCGGTCTGTCTGTGAAGAGCGAGAATTTCTGAACAAGTTGACAATCCCAGAAATCGTTATCCATTACAAGGATGATGATTATTCGATCAGCTGAAAGGGTTTTAGTGTTTATTCGAAGATTGATTTACGGTCTGGTTATCATCAACTTCGTATATTCGCGTGGAAGGACATTCTAATTACAGCGTTTAGAACTCGTTTGACATTGAGTTTCAGGTAATGCCTTTTGGACTGACTAATGCACCTGCAGTATTCATGGATTTGATGAATAGCAGTGTGGCAACCGTTTTTGATAAGTTCGTAATCGCGCTCGAGACTTTGATGACATTCTGATTTATTCCAAAAACAAAGAAAAACATGGTAAACATTGGACAAGGACTATCTTAAAATTTGCTAAGAACGAAAAAGTTGTACGCTAAGTTAATCAAGTGTGATTTTTGCTCGTTTCCGCCTTGAGAATTCCTTGGCCATGTGATTGATAGTAGTGGAGTTCATGTTGATCCTGCGAAGATCGAAGCCATTAAAAATTGGGCTGCACCGACTACACCAACGGAAGTGCGACAATTTTTGGGTTTGGCAGGTTATTATCGAAGGTTTATTAAGGAGTTTTATCTAATATCCAAGACCTTTAAACTAAACTCACTCGAAAAATAAGCCGTTATGTGGGGGCGAAGAGTAGAGGAGGCATTTCAAACATGAGCTGAAATGTGTAGTGACGCTAATACTTATCATACGAAGGAAGTGAAGACTTTGTTTGTAGTCTTGTGATGCATCCTCTTAAGGATTGGAGCTGTTTTGATGCAGCGAGAAAAGGTGATGCGTACGCCTCTAGGCAACTTAGAAAGAATGAAGAAAACTATACGACCCATGACTTGGAATTAGGAGCGGTGGTTTTTGCTCTTCGACTATGGAGACATTATTTGTACGGCACTAAGTGTATGGTATACACCGATCACAAAAGCCTACAATATATTTTGGATCAGAAAGAGCTAAATATAAGGCAGCGTAGATGGATTGAACTTATGTAGTGCTTCCGATTGTTGTAATTCGTTATCTACCGGGAGAAAAGCGAATGTTGCCGCTGATGGTTTGAGCGTGAAGGATAATGAACATTCAAGAGTGCGGTGCTTTCAGTGGTGACGGTACATAACAATTTACCCGAACCAAATTTGAAATGCACAAGTTGAAGCGTGCAAGGAAAAAATATTGGTGCCGAAGGATTTCGTGGCGAAGGGAAGATTTTTGAAGTTAGATCGATAGAGTACTAAATGTCTGAAGGTACGAGTATGGTAACCATTTTTGGAGGATTGAGAGACCTAAATCATAGTTGGAATCTCATAAGTCGAAAATATTCCATTCATCCTGGGATCGGATAATATGTACAACGATTTGAGAAGTATATCTAGTGGCCGAATATGAAAGCTGACATTGCAGACATATGTCGTAAGTGCTTTGATATGTGATAAAGTCAAGTCTGATCACAAAGCATCAGGAATTTCTTCAGCAATAGAAAATTCCCTATGCTAAAGTCAAGGCTGAACACCAAAAGCCGTCAGGATTACTTCAGCAACCAGAAATTCCTGTTTGGAAATGGGAGAGAATAGCTTTGTTGACCGATTGACTAAATCTGCTCACTTTATTCCGATGAATGAGAAGTATAAAATGGAGAAGCTTACTCGATTGTATTTGAAGGAGATTGTTTGTAGGCACGGGGTGCCCGTGTCGATTATTTCGGACCGAGACCCTCGTTTTGCATCAAGGTTTTGGAGATCTCTTTAAAAGTCATTGGGGACGAATTTAGATATGAGCATTGCTTACCATCCTGAAACTGATAGTCAGAGTGAAAGAACGATACAGACATTAGAAGACATGTTGTGTGCTTGCGTGATTAACTTTGGTAGTGGCTGTGATAAGCACTTACCTTTGGCCGAATTCTCATACAATAATAGTTATCACGCTAGTATTGAAGCCACACCTTTCGAAGCTCTATACGGAATGAAATGTAGATCGCTTGTATGTTGGAGTGAGGTTGGAGATGCCCAACTCACGGGACCAGAATTGATTCGCGAAATGACAGAGATGATTGTGCAAATCAAGAACCGATTATTGGCTGCTCGTAGTAGACAGAAAAGTTATGCGGATGTGAGACGTAAACCTTTGGAGTTCGAAGTGGGTGACAAAGTTATGCTGAAAGTATCACCGTGGAAAGGTGTTGTTCGATTTGGAAAACGTGGGAAATTAAGTCCCCGTTATATTGGACCATTCAAGATTTTATCAAGAGTGGGTCCGGTGGCATATAAACTGGAATTACCCCGAGAGCTTCAAGGAATACACAATACATTCCATGTTTCGAACTTGAAGAAGTGTTTATCGGATGACGATCTTATTATTCCTCTTGACGAAGTAAGGATCGACGAGAAGTTGCATTTCATTGAAGAACCTATCGAAATCATGGATAGGGAAGTAAAGCAACTTAAGCAAAGTCGGATCCCTATAGTCAAAGTTCGATGGAATTCGAGTCGTGGACCGGAATATACTTGGGAACGGGAGGATCAGATGTGGAAGAAATACCCTCATCTCTTTGATTTTAATAAGAAGCGGACGACAAGATGAATTGATCTTCAGGGACGAAGAACTTACCCTTTTTTAGGGGGAAATGCCTGAGACAATCCGTCATTTCAGGTCATTATTTATATCTCGAGTATTAATTTAATTTTCAATTTTTATGTTGAGAAATGAACCAAACGACTAACCGTAGAATAAGGCTTACACATACTGTCAATTTACGCCACGTTTACAGACACCGACGAACTCAACGTTAGCATCAACGTTTACCATTTTCAAAAATGCCGTAGATATAATTTGTTCATTCGCTTTTATTTTCGTGAGTCCCGCTACTATTTACAATTCTTTTAATACGAAAAACGACTACAAAACGTACCTTTTTAAATATCGGGAACTATTGATACTACCACGCATTTCAAATTTGTGTGGGTCAATTTTTAACTAAATTAAAAACTCAAACCCACTTAAAAAATCACCCCAATGGGGCGGAAAAGCAAGTTGGTGAGATAGGCCACCGTTGTGATTTGAACCTCATTCCTATGAGGTTACACTTGGCAATTTTATGTCAACACTCATAAACTATCTTTTTGCCATTCAAACCACACACTAGTCATAATATAAACTAAAATTCAGCATTTCCATATCTCTCCCTCCTCTCCCAATTAGACGCTACTCTCAAACCCCAAAGAACACAAATTCACAAAAACTTAAAGTGATAAAAAAAAAAGCACACTAGTAACCATTAATACCAATTAAACCCTTGTATTTTAGAGGTGATTTAAAGAGGTTTTTAAGGAAGATTATATACAAATTGGGGCTGAGATTATACAAGTTTTTATAAAGTCTATTGGGTAAAGAAAATAGTGGTCAAAAATTATTTTGGGTGAAGATCAAGTTTGAAGATTGAAGTCTTGTATATTTTTGATCATTAGATCACCATCTTCATTTTTATTGTGGTAAAATCTCATGAGTCTTATTTATGTTTTCTTTTGATTTTCAAATGTATATGTACATGTATAATATTTGATAATCAAGCAATATGTGGAAACCTAAAGATCGTTGGATCGTTTAAGCTCAGGTTGTTTAGACCATTATCTAGGATAATATCAATGTTCATAAGTTATAAAAACAAAGCGGAATAAGAACAAAGATATTCAACCAAGTGTGTTCTTCGATTAAAAACCAAACGTTCTACATAGCACCAATTTCAAGATGAACAATTCCAAGAACGGTTACTTAACAAGTAACAGGAATCATATATTCCTTGAGGCTAAAACAAACCCTAATCGTCCCATTAAAGGACTGACGCCTAGACACACACACCCACCATTACTGTACACTCCGTAAATTCATAAATCAAATATTCCTATAAATTTATTTTACCTCTTTATGTAAAGATTTTATTCTTTACTTTTACTTTTACTTGGGAGATCCGAAACACCTCGGTCTCCATTTTTATTAAAACTGTTTAAAAATTCTATCACGTTCACGGCACAGTAATTAAATTCAATTTGAGGCACAGTAATCTCGTTTTAAAAGTAAAACTATTTTTAAACTTGTTTGTTTTTTTTACTTCGTGATTCCGCCTTAAACTATCGTTTACATTTTTGGCGTTAAAACCCGTTAGCCTCAAACTACCCACATAACTTAAAATTTATACCATAAATACAAATAAATATCAATAAAATAATTCAAGTCGGAAAAAGTCACCACCTTCCATAACCTATTGAGTGGCCAGATATATAAGTGTCATGGGACACTTGTCCCACCTCATTTGCATGCATAGTTCTTAACATACATTTCTTCTTTTATTTCTCATTAGATAAATCATGTAAAAAAAAATCATATGTTTCTCTCTTGACTCAATTCTGCCGTCCTATCTCTCAAACCAAAAGCACCATATCATTTCAAAATCATAGTTAAGAAATCATCAAATATCTAAGGTTATCAAAGCTAAATAAGTACTTAGGTTTCATCATCTTCAAGCACCATCATAAATCACATTTTCTGAATTAAGCCAGAGATTTGGTTGGGTCAAGTTGATTTTGTACTTGGTTGATTTGGTTATAAGCTTGATAGAGGATTGGAGTTGAAGTTTTGGTTACACTAGTTTTGTTTCAACTTGTAAGATTCTAATTTTAGTGTTTTTTCATGAAATTTTCTTACTTGTAAAATTATTTATGTATATGTTTTACCTAATGTAAAATATATATTTTTATGTTATTAAGAGGTGTGACAATCAAGTATGGCATTGCATTTCTATTGGTAAGGTCAAACTTGTGAGTGTGTGATGATATAGTGGCTTTATTGGGACATGTTTAAGGTCAAGCAGATAGAAGATCATACTACGAGTTATATTTTTTGGCTTGTTGTCCCTACTGGACACGCAAATTTATTAAGTTAGTGTAGATAAACCAATTTTAGAATATGTGGTTCATTGTACAGTGTTTACCATTTCCTCCGAAGGAGGGAGTTATGCCGTTTTACAGAAAATATCAATTCTGACCTAGTGTTGGGAAAACGTGTAAAACCTTATGTTACTTGTCTCTAAAAATGGTGGAGTTTAAAAGCAATCTTACAGTAGTATACATATAATGCAAACTTTTAAAAAGTGGTCCTCACCACCCATTATTGCTATCGTAGGATTGGATTTATGGCCTGATACCGTTGGAGGTTAAAAATTGGAAATATCCTGTTTTGGGTAACTTGGGTAAATCAGTCCCATTCACAAGGTTTTAAGACTTTGTGGGTAAGTAAGCACCCAACATTTAATTGAAAACATAGACTTCAAAATGAATTTCAGGGTGAAAGCCTTGGTATTGTTACCAATTTACCGGATTAGGACTAAGGTTTGAGAATTCGGGTAAATATCCGAATTTGAGATTTAAACGTATGTACGTGGAATTTAAAACATATAGTTTTAACTTAGTTAAAATGGGAATTTAATGGCTAATATTTAAATATGTGACATAAACCAAAAAAGGTCAGTGTTTGACTTGGGTTTTGGGTAAAAAAAATTACATTGAAAACGATAGTGCAATCAAAGAAGTCTCCCAATAGTCCACAGGACACCTTTATGACAACGCTTAATTACTTTTACGTATCGATTTATTACTTTATTTATCGTTCTAAGACGACACGGTCAGCATTCTTTTAGGTGGTACTTAGCGGCTTTTTTCTTGATCCTCAATCTCGTTACTTTCTGACACTATCTTACTTCTTAGGTGAGACTTCATAGCCCCTATTTCTACAGCATAACGTTGTTTTATAAATTCTACACGGGGTGAGATACATGCTTCTTTACCTTTAGGACAAAAGTACATTTCAAAATTGTAATCTATCCAGACTGTTGCATGAATATTTTTGCCTAAAGTTACCTCAATGCCAATTAAGTCCCTTTTTATTACCTAGCAGAACCATTAAATAACAAGTGTAGTAAGAGCGCATAATTAGTTGTGGTAGATCTAAATCGTAAGTCTGCACAATGCCCCCACCATACTAATTGGGTCACAAGTTTGATCAAATGGTGCGATTATAACATGTCAAAAATCTAGAATGTTTGGCCATGCATTCTATATACTTAAAGGAGTCAGACGTTAAGTTTCGGTGGTCATAAGCTTAGTAGCAATAATACAGATTTCTTCTTTAGACTTGATGAATTTGGGATTCTCTTGTCTACACTAACAAAATCATTGGACCATGGCTTTTATTTACTGTTAAACCTATGAATTCACTCAACAAAATTAGTGATGATAACAATTTAAGCATGTATTAATCTCTCAGGTCTAAAGGTTTGATTTCTCTAGATGGGAGCCGCTACGGATATCATGAAGATGGAATCTGTGTTTTATTTAAATCGATGCTAACTTTAAAACTCTTCATCTAAAACATTGTTGTACTATATGAACACCAGTTGATAAGACTTATTAATGTCCCATTGTAAACGTTGGAGCCCGAAACAAAACTCTGATATTAGGTGATGGCATCGAAATGAAAACTTTATTTAAGAACGTCTCTTTTAAAGACGTTTCCTATTACATGTATTAGATGCTTAGACGCGCAAGAACCCAGCTATCTCCCTTCAATTGTTACCGTTCTGCTAGCCGTCCAATTTTTGGGGGTGGACATAAGGTATCAGCGCCAAGGTTATAGGGAACTGGGTCATTTTCAAAACCTAGTCTATAACCAAAATTTTTGTTTTAAAATTTTTCTGTGTCATTTTTCAAAAAAACAGAATCCACAAACACATTGTACGAATCCGCGCACGGGCAGCGTACTCTCTTATTCCATAATTTATATCTTTAATAATACTATTGTAGTTCACTATATTATATATAAAAAAAACACTTGGAGTTTACTTCTATCCTTTACATTATCTTTGACGTATCATAATTATTCACGTCAGCCAAATATATAAATATAGACCGTCTCGATTATTGAAGTTTTAGATTTTATAAGAACGACATCGTTTAAATTATAAAATCTTAATTTTATAATCATTTGTAATTATATATGATTATTAATATATATTTTCTTTTCTTCTTATATCAATATGGAATTGCATACTGTGTTGAAAATAAATTCAACACGATTTACCTTATTCTCATCTTTCAATCTCCATTATCCTTTCCATTGCCTAACTGTACCATCGACTTAACAAGCTCTTATAGATTCTTACTGAATTTAGTACATGTATTGTTGACAAATCCATGCCGCCTAGAAGGTTGAAGAAGAAATCTGTCAAGCGATTAGTGGAAAAACGTGTGGCTAAAGCTATAGAGGAATATGAAAAGACTAGAGCTAACCCAGGCAATGCTAGCGGGTCTGGATCAACAAATACAGGCGGAACGGTGAATGTGCAGAGGTATGTATAACACATAAGACCTTCATGAATGTGAAAACCTCACCCTATATAATTGGAACAGGGTGTTGTTGGTTTTAAAGTGCGATTGAATGAAAAGGTTGGCGCAAGGTATTGAAATATGCAAGTATGCCGAGGAATGATAAGATTATGTTTGCTAGCAAGTACTTTGAGTCTTGCTTTAACATGGTGGAATGAAATGTGCACACCTTAGGACGCGTTAAATTGCAACCAAAATTCCTTGGACTAAGGTTCAAGTCAAAAATGATGACCACTGAAATACTGCCCCGCGCGACTGAGAAATCCAAAGGATATAGTGAAGAACTTGAGGACCTTGACTTTGAGGGGGAATGATAAAGAGGCTTACAATAATCTTTCCATGAACTCTCTTTGATGTGTCCCGACTTGGTTGGCCCGAATGAAAAGAAAAAAAATGAGAGGTACATTAAGGGGTTTCCTTGAAAGAATAAAGTGAAACATACATTCTAGTGCAAGTGCCCACAACACTACATTAAGCTATAACTTGGACGTGAATTGGTTGAGCGTAGTATATCAGGGTAAGGCTGCAAGAGAAATGAATAAATAAAAGGAAAATGGAAAGAACAACCATAAAAACAACCACGAACAACAATAACCCCATATAACCTTAACCGCCACAACAAAAACAACACCACCAGCATTGATTCTTCTAAGCCTGCGACCTTGCATGAGGCAATCAACATGGCCCGTGCACTGGTCGAGCAATCAGTTCAGGGTAAGGCTGCTAGAATTAGTGAAAGTAATAAAAGGAAATGGGAAGACAACCAAAGGAACACCAATAACAATAACCATAACTACAACAATAACCACAACAACAACCAGAACCGCAACCGAAACAACAATTATCCCCAGCAACAAAACAGGAGACAGGAACCTGTCAGGGCATATGCTGCAGCCCCAGCTGGAGGAAAGATTTATGCTGGAAATTTACCAAAGTGCAATCGATGCAACTTACATCATCATGGACCGTGTCCTCAAAGGTGCCAGAAATGTCAAAAAATGGGTCACCTAGAGAAGGATTGTAGATTCGGGGTTCAGGGTGCAGGTAATAACTTCCTGCAAAATGTGACATGCTTCGGGTGTGGTGAGAAAGGACACTACAAGGACAAGTGTCCAAAAGCAAGGAACCAGCAGAATGATGGAGCTCGTGCTAGAGCTTATGTGGTGGTTGAAAATCCGCAGCAGAATCCGAATGTGGTCACGGGTACGTTTCTCCTTAATGATCACTACGCTTGTATTCTCTTTGATTCTGGTGCTGAGAAGAGTTTTGTATCTTCTGCGTTTACGCCTTTTATTGATATTGCCCCAACCGCTTTGAACACTAATTATGAAATCGAATTAGCAGACGGAAAAGTTGTTAGCACCAATACCATTTTATGTAGTTGCACCTTAGTCTTATTAAATCACGTCTTCAAAATAGACTTGTTGCCAACCCAACTAGGAAGTTTTGATGTTATCATTGGAATGGATTGGTTGGCATACTACCGAGCTCTCATCGATTGTTATGAGAAGATTGTCCGTATTCCTCTTCCGAATGGCGAGATTCTTGAAGTTCAAGGCGAGAGGCCGGAAAAGGATCTTGGATCACTTGCATGTATCAAGGCTGATGAGAAAAAGCTTGATGACATCCGCATTGTCCGAGATTTCCCCGAAGTATTTCCAGATGATCTGTTGGGTTTACCTCATGTGCGAGAGGTAGAATTTCGCATCGATCTGATCCCAGGCGCATCACCAGTTGTTAGATCTCCATACCGGTTAGCCCCTTCAGAAATGTTAGAATTGTCGAACCAGCTCAAAGAACTTCAAGAGAAGGGTTTTATTCGACCAAGTCACTCACCATGGGGAGCACCTGTGCTCTTTGTCAAGAAGAAGGACGGTTCGATGAGAATGTGTATTGACTACAGGGAACTAAACAAGTTGACTATAAAGAACCGTTACCCTCTTCCCAGAATTGATGACTTGTTTGATCAATTACAAGGTGCGTGTTGCTTCTCCAAGATAGATCTTCGTTCCGGATATCATCAGTTGAGAGTCCGAGAAGAAGATATACCGAAGACCGCGTTTAGAACCCGATATGGGCACTTTGAGTTCACAGTCATGCCATTTGGGATGACAAACGCGCCAGCAATATTTATGGACTTAATGAACCGCGTCTGCAAGCCGTATTTGGACAAATTCGTAATTGTGTTCATTGACGACATTTTAATCTACTCCAAGTCAGAAGAAGAGCACGAAGTCCACCTGAAGACAATTCTAGACTTACTCAAGACGGAGATGTTGTACGCCAAATTTTCAAAGTGCGAATTTTGGTTGAAGGAAGTTCAGTTCCTAGGACATGTGGTCAACCGAGACGGTATCCACGTGGATCCTAGCAAGGTTGAGTCAGTCAAGAACTGGAAGACCCCTGAGTCACCAACAGAAATCCGTTCATTTCTAGGATTGGCAGGTTACTACCGAAGGTTTATCGAAAATTTCTCCAAGATCGCAAAGCCCCTCACCCTGTTGACTCAAAAGAATAAGGCATATGTGTGGGGCGATAAGCAAGAGGAAGCTTTCCAAATTCTGAAGGAGAAATTATGCAATGCTCCTGTGTTAGCACTCCCCGATGGACCCGATGACTTTGTGGTCTATTGTGATGCATCAAAACAAGGTTTTGGGTGCGTGCTGATGCAGCAAGGCAAAGTGATAGCATATGCGTCAAGACAGTTGAAGATACATGAGAATAATTATACCACCCACGACCTGGAATTGGGTGCGGTGGTGTTTGCCCTTAAAATCTGGAGACATTATCTTTATGGTACGAAAAGTGTCATCTACACTGACCACAAGAGTCTCCAGTACATATTCGATCAGAAAGAGTTGAATATGCGCCAAAGGCGGTGGATCGAGCTTCTTAGTGATTATGAATGCGAGATCAAATACCACCCAGGCAAGGCAAATGTGGTGGCAGATGCCTTGAGCAGAAAAGAAAGACTCAAGCCGAGACGAGTACGTGCTATGAGTATTACTATTCATTCTGGACTTAAGACTAAGATTTTGGAAGCACAGAGCGAAGCTTCCAAGGATCTCAAAGCCCCAGCTGAATGGCTAAGAGGATTAGAAAGACACTTTGAGCAACGAGATGATGGTGAAATTTACTTCTTTGATCGTATCTGGATTCCATCGGTTGGTGATGTAAGGAAATTGATCATGGATGAAGCTCATACATCTAGATATTCAGTACATCCGGGTGCAGATAAGATGTACTATGATCTGAGAGACTTGTATTGGTGGCCTGGTATGAAGAGAGACATTGCTGAGTACGTTAGCAGATGTCTTACGTGCTCTAAGATTAAAGCCGAACATCAGAAACCCTCAGGATTTCTTCAGCAACCAGAAATTCCTGAGTGGAAATGGGAAAAGTTAACAATGGACTTTATCACAAAGTTGCCTAAAAGCAGCAGTGGGTATGATACGATTTGGGTCATTGTAGATAGACTGACCAAGTCAGCTCACTTCCTACCTATTCGTGAAGACTACAAAACAGAGAAGCTGGCAAAGATTTATGTCAACGAGATTGTAGCGAGACATGGTGTGCCGATGTCAATCATTTCAGACCGTGATAGTCAATTTACGCCACACTTATGGCAAGCTCTTCAAGAAGCGTTGGGTACAAGACTAGACATGAGTATGGCTTACCACCCTCAGACCGACAGTCAGAGTGAGCGTACTATTCAGCCGCTGGAGGATATGCTTCGAGCTTGTGTTATGGATTTTGGTGGCAGTTGGGACACTCATCTTCCATTGATTGAGTTTTCCTATAATAACAGTTACCACACAAGCATTAAGTGCGCACCATTCGAGGCTCTGTACGGGCGGAAATGTAGATCCCTCGTGATATGGACTGAAGTGGGAGAAAGTCAGCTTATTGGACCAGAAATTGTGTAAGAAACAACAGAAAAGATTGTTCAAATTAGGGAAAGATTGAAAACGGCTAGGAGTCGCCAGAAAAGCTATGCTGATAAGAGGCGTAAACCTCTTGAATTCCAAGTTGGAGACCGAGTGTTACTTAAGGTATCTCCATGGAAGGGAGTGGTACGATTTGGTAAGAAAGGAAAGCTAGCACCACGATATGTAGGACCATTTGAAATAGTAGAGTATGTTAGACCGGTAGCTTATCGGCTGAAGTTACCCCAGGAGCTGAGTTGTGTCCACGACACGTTTCATGTGTCTAATCTCAAGAAATGTTTGGCTGAGCCAGATGTTCAAGTGCCTTTGGATGAGATCGAGATTGATGAAAATATGCGATTTGTCGAAGAGCCTATTGAGATCGTAAAGCGGGATGTGAAGAAGCTAAAGTGAAGAAGAATCCCATTGGTCAAACTTCATTGGAACTCTCGACAAGGTGCTGAGTATACTTGGGAACGTGAAGACCAATTCCAGAAGAAATATCCAAATCTTTTCCCTGAACCCGTCCCCTCTTCAGGTGTTGCAACCTGAGCCTTGAGGACAAGGCTCTTCTAACCAGAGGAGACTGTAACATTCCGTATTTTCAGGTCAGTTACGACGTCATCTATTTTACTAATTATTTTTTTTTCTCGTACATGTTTACTTTTAATTCTTATTATATAGTTAAATTGCGTAAACTAAAAATCAATAATTAACGTAAACGGACACCAAACGAATTAAAGTTTTTGTCAAGCAAGCAATATATTATTTTTACGAAAGTAATAATCAACTTTTTATATTTTATTTTTATTGGTTACGTAAAACGTTTACGTTTCGCAATTAAATACATTTAGGCATATCTGGAAGCACCAAAACTTTTCTACGCTTCAACAAATACCCACTTTTATACCCAATACCTAAAAATTTCACAATATTATCACTTATACACTTACATGGCCGGTTATAGGCTTGAGATAACACAAGAAATATCTAAATTAAAAACACATCTCCTTAAATCCATGGGATGTTCTCATCTTTTAGGAACCAAGACCAAGACTTTCCCTAGAATTCCTCATTTGTGTCTATTATGTATCTAGTCCTTATTACATCTAGCTACAAGAAGTATATAAGGAAAGTAACTAGCAAGATAACACATACACTCTCATTTCTTAGGTGAAAAACCAACAAAACCTCTCATTTTGTTCACTCTAGCTCACGGCTCAAAACAATAAACACAAACCATCCATACAAATTTTATTTGTAATATTTCTAAGTGTTTACACAACATATCTAAGACCTACTAAGATGGTTTGAAGGTTTGGTTAAGCCTCTACAAGTGTTAAGCAAGAAAAGTGGAAGATTAGGGTTTAGGGTTTCAAGATCTTGCAAGCTTTGGTTTATAATCTAAACAAGGGTTTAGAACATATTTCTCATCATCATACATCAATATAAGGTTATCTAAAACCCTTTATGAATTTACAATTATGATTTTATGTGTTTATATGTTCTATTTAGCAATATCACCATTTAGGATATGTTTGACTTGTAAAAATGGATTTTCTTGTAAACATGATTTTATGAACTTATACACATGTTATATGGATGTAAATATGGATCTTGGACTCTATTATATGTAAGACAAGTATATAATAAGTCTTGGAAAACTTGTGGTAAATTATTAAGTTAAAAGGTATATAAAACAAGTTATAAAAATGGATATGTATAAGTATTATAAAGGGGTTGTTTTGGTTCGACCTTGGTAACAATGGACAAATGAAAAATATATGGACTAATGGACATTAATATAAGTATCACATATGTTACATATAGTTATTAGGGTTTTTAAAGTAAACTACTAAATTAAATAATGCATAAAACAAGTTTTAAACACATTTTGGAAAAATAATATCTTAGGGGCTGTTTTGTAATTCGAAATTTCATATATGTTTTATGATGTTATAAAATACTACATGTCACAAGGATCGATGGGTGATAAAGAACTCGAAAAACCGATTAATAACGAAGAAGATATGCCATTTACAAGTTTACGATAGTTTAATACTTTTATAAAAAACAACATTTTTAAAAGTACTAATTAATTCTCAAATAACTTATTCTTTCTAAAACATCCATAATATGATAAAACTTTTAATTACGAGAACGTGTTCGAAAGAATCACTAAAAACGGAGCTATAACGAATAAGATACGGCTAAAACGGGTTTTACGTTAATTAAAACTAAAAATGAGTAAAATAGCTGTCGTGAACAGTAAAAAACACTATTCATCGCAGAATATCAAAAACTTGAAAATGTTATATTTTGATCACTCGTCTTACTACGAAGACGTGGGCATAAGAAACGCGAGCAACGACTTTAAAACGACCAAATTAGGTCATTTTTACGAAAAGTATATTTATAAACGTTTCCACTTTATAAATATTATTTTACTAACAATACGACTTGTCGGTTGATGATGCTATATAGAATATTACGTGGTTATCAAGTGCTATTATTCTAGGGAGTCTTCATAATGAGGCTATTCGGGTTTGTCACGTTTCGACGAGTTGTTGGATTTACGAGTTAAAGTGTCCTAACTACTCACGTCATGTAATGAATCTTGTTTTTGTTTGCCGACGATAGTACGATGTAACAACTATAGGATTATATAATGTTATTAATTAAAGTACTCGGTACTTATACGACCTTAATTTAAATAGGTTGCATCAAACGTTTTGCGTGACATTTTATCTGTGATATTGGACTGTCAGTACTCAAGGTGAGTTCATAGCCCCCTTTTTACCACTTAAATTGTTTTTACTTACTCTACGGGGTGAAATTACATTGCTTGTTTTATCTATGGACTCAAGTGTTTTTCTAAGTGTTTTCAAGTGTTTTAAACTGTTTTGCTATCATGATTACTTGCCTGAATATTATTGCCTAAGTTACCACTATTGAACAATTAAGTCCTAACTATATTTGGAACTGTCAATTTCACTATTGTAGTGAGCGCGAGTGTTGTGGATAGATCTATTGGGACTGACAATCCCCACCTGGAATTTCTGGTCACAAGTTGACCATGGTGCATTTAACATTGAGAATACTTTTAGGTTGTTGGCAAGCATCCTATACATTTGGGGCACAAACTAGTTAAGGCCTCGGGGGATGGCTTAGTGCCAATAATAAACGTTTTTGACTAATATATGTCGTTTTTAGGTCTACTTTTCATCGATCTTGTGGTCTCCACCAATTTACCAACAAACTCCTATGATTTCACTCAACCTTTGTGTTGACTTTCAGCATGTAAATTTCAGGTCCTAGGGTATGAAGAACTGGTAAGGGGAGCCGTGGCGGATATCAATGAGAAGGTTTCTGTTTTATCTAAATTATATGCTACTTTTGTCTTTAATAAAATTAAGTTCATCTTTTGATGATTTTGTTTAAATGATGTTGGATGTTTATGAATCAAAAAAAAAACCTTATGGAACTAATGTATTATCTCTGATATTTTTGCTATTAAATGAGATATTATCTTAAAACGGTCCAATCTTGGTCGTTTCCTATAATCTTGTTTAGTGGTACTTGATGTAGCACCCCAATGTTCTATTCGCTGCTACCTGATTTTTGGGGTGTTAAGATGTATCCAGTAGCACCAAGATTTTAAGGAAATGGGTCATTTTCAAAACCTAGTTATATCTACAAAAGTTTAAAGATTTTCTTTTCTTTCATTTTTCATATTTACAGATTCCTTCATCGCTATCCGATTTCCACCGCGCGCGTATTCCCGATCTACTGGCTTTTCTGATTTCAGTATTGCATTATATATAAACCTTATATATTTTATTTATTTCTATATATATATATATATAATATATAGATATATATATATATAATATATATATTTATAAGGTTATTGCATTATAAATAACTTATTATATATATATATATATATATATATATATATATATATATATATTTATTTATATAAATAATAATATATATATATTAATACTATGGTTTTAAATTCGATCTCTTACGTCTATCTTTTGACATATTATTTCTTATCTCACTCAGTCAAATTATATACCCTGAGAAATTCATGATTATTTTAATCATCTTATATTCCCTTTTATCCATCATTATCATATCCCATAACTCTGCATACCTTTATACTTCTTCTTAACGAATTGTAAACGTATGTTTCCAGAATCATTCCGACAAGGAGATTTAGAGAAATCGATAGGAAGATAGAGGAAAGGGTGGGCCAAAGCATTGAAAAATATGAAAAAGACTAGAAAGCTTGACTCAAACATACAGGTGGATTCTGGATCAACAAATACTGGAGGGGTCTGTTGTGCAGGATGCATGATGTTCGTATTTAAGACATTTATGAACTGCAAGCCTCACTTCTTTCAAGGGGACTGAAGGTGTAGTCGGACTGAAACGTTGGTTCAAAAAGATAGAGCAAGTGTTTGAGGATTTGCCAATGTGCTGAAGATGACAAAGTGAAGTTTGCTATGTGCACGTTCGAGGGTCGTGCCCTAACCTGGTGGAACGGAAATGTTCAGACTTTAGGACTCGCTAATGCTAATCAGATCCCCTGGAGCAACGTGAAAGCTATGATGACGACTGAATACTGCCCAGCAACCGAAATTGAAAAGATAGAGTAAGAGCTCTGGACTCTGACTCTGAAAGGAGATGATATCGAGGCTTACAGCAATCGCTTCCATGAACTAGTTCTGATGTGTCCTGAATTGATGCCCACTGAAAGCAAGAAGATTGGAAAGTACATTCGTGGGTTTCCTGAAGGAATCAAAGGAAATATCACTTCTTCTAAGCCTGCGACCTTGCATGAGGCAATCAACATGGCCCGTGCACTGGTCGAGCAATCAGTTCAGGGTAAGGCTGCTAGAATTAGTGAAAGTAATAAAAGGAAATGGGAAGAATCCAAACTGAATCCAATAACAATAACCATATACTACAACAATAACCACAACAACAACCAGAACCGCAACCGAAACAACAATTATCCCCAGCAACAAAACAGGAGACAGGAACCTGTCAGGGCATATGCTGCAGCCCCAGCTGGAGGAAAGATTTATGCTGGAAATTTACCAAAGTGCAATCGATGCAACTTACATCATCATGGACCGTGTCCTCAAAGGTGCCAGAAATGTCAAAAAATGGGTCACCTAGAGAAGGATTGTAGATTCGGGGTTCAGGGTGCAGGTAATAATTCCTGCAAAATGTGACATGCTTGGGTGTGTGAGAAAGGAAACTACATGGACAAGTGTCCAAAGTAAGGTACCAGCAAAATGATGGAGCTCGTGCTAGAATTATGGAGGTGGTGAAAATCCGCAGCTGAATAACGAATGTGGTCACGGGTACGTTTCTCCTTAATGATCACTACGCTTGGTATTCTCTGTCTTCTTCCTTTTTTCTTTTGTTTTTGGTGTGTGAAGAGTTTTTGTATCTTCTGCGTTTACGCCTTTTATTGATATTGCCAAACGCGTTGTAACTAATTGTTATGAAATCGAATTAGCTAGACGGATTATAAGTGTTAGCACCAATACCATTTTTGTAGTTCTCTTTAGTCTTATTAAATCCGTATTAAATGAGACTGGTTGCCAACTCCGACAGGATAGTTTGATGTTATCATTGGAATGGATTGGTTGGCATACTACCGGGCTCTCATCGATTGTTATGTGATGATTGTCCGTATTCCTCTTCCGAATGGAGAGATTCTTGAAGTTCCTAGGGAGAGGACCGGAAAAGGATTCTTGGGATTCATTGCATGTTTCAAGGCTGATGAGAAAAGACTTGATGACCTCCGTATTGTCGGGTTTTCTCGAAGTATTTCCAGATGATCTGTTGGGTTTACCTCATGTGCGAGAGGTAGAATTTCGCATCGATCTGATCCCAGGCGCATCACCAGTTGTTAGATCTCCATACCGGTTAGCCCCTTCAGAAATGTTAGAATTGTCGAACCAGCTCAAAGAACTTCAAGAGAAGGGTTTTATTCGACCAAGTCACTCACCATGGGGAGCACCTGTGCTCTTTGTCAAGAAGAAGGACGGTTCGATGAGAATCGTGTATTGAATTCAGGGAACTGAAACAAGTTGACTATAAAGAACCGTTACCCTCTTCCCAGAATTGATGACTTGTTTGATCAATTACAAGGTGCGTGTTGCTCGCTCCAAGATATTTATTCGTTCCGGATTATTTTTTATCTGTGAGAGGTCGAGAAAGATGATATACCGAAGACCGCGTTTAGACCCGATATGGACCACTTTGAGTTCACAGTCATGCCAATTGGGATGACAAAAACGCGCCAGCACTATTTATGGACTTAATTGGAACCGCGTCTGCAGCCGTATTTGGACTAATTGTAATTGGTGTTCATTGTCGACATTTTATCTACTCCAAGTCAGAAGAAGCGCACGAAGTCCACATGAAGTCAATACTCGACTTACTCAAGACGGAGAAGTTGTACGCCCAATTTTCAAAGTTCCGAATTTTGGTTGAAGGAAGTAGTTCCTAGACATGTGGTCAACCGGAACGGTATCCACGTGGATCCTAGCGCAAGGGTTGAGGTCAGTCAAGAACTGGAAGAAGACCCCTTGAGTCACCCACAGAAATCCATTCATTTTAGGATTGAAAGGTTACTAACGACGTTTATCGAAATTTCTCAAGATCGCAAAGCCCTCCCCTGTTGACTCAAAAGAAATAAGGGCATATGTGTAGGGCGATAAGGCAAGATGAAGCTTCCAAATTCTGAGGCAGAAATTATGCAATGCTTCCTGGTGTTAGCACTCCCCGATGGGACCGATGACTTGTGGTCTTATTGTTAAGGAAACCCTAATAACTATATGTAACATATGTGATACTTATATTAATGTCCATTAGTCCATATATTTTTCATTTGTCCATGATTAACAAGTTTAACAATTTACTTTCCATTATTTTCACATGTGAAGATTAAGAAACCTTATAAAACCCTAATTTAACCTAAACATGTTTATACTTAATCCATATGTTAACATACTTTTATTTTCACTTTTCCATGATATATATGACCATATGACATAAGAATAAGTGCATAAAATCATAAACATAAATAATAACTCATTTTACATATTTAAAAGTCCTTAGTGGTGATTATAGCCATATTTAACATATAACACATAAAATCATAAGAAATAAAAGTATAAAGGAATTAAGAAAACCTTAGAGATGATGTAAGAGATGAGAAATAAGTTCTAAACCCGTGTTTAGATTCAAAACCAAAGCTTACAAGCTTATAAACCCTAGATTAGGTTTGAAACCCTAATCTTGCAATAACTTGCTAAAACCCTTTCAAAGCTTAACCAACCCTTGAAACCTTCTTAGAATACCTTAGATATGATGTGTATATGCTTGTATAATCTTAGAAAATCAAAGTATGGATTTGTTTGTATGGCTTATTTGAGCCGTGGGTTTTGGACTAGGCAAGGAAGAAAGAAAATGAATTTTGTAAGTAAAGAGTAAAGTTTACTTATGCATGCATGCTATATATAGAGAAAATATCTTACTAACCTAACCATGGTTACTTTCTAACCCTTGCACAAGGTTAACTAACCAAGTGGCTCATGGTGTAAGAACTTGTTCCCTAGATCTTTATAATATCTAGATATTATATACAAGTTGATAAGTCTTGGTTATAACCTTAAAATTTCGGCATATATATATGTATATGATGTTATTTTTATTTATTTTGGGTATTGGGTATAATCGTGGGTATTCGTTTAAGCGTAGTTAGGTTTTGGTACATTCGCGAATGCCTAAACGCATTTTATCGTGAAACGTAAGCATTTTACGTAGCCAATAAAAATAAGATGAACAAAGTTATTAATACAAAGATTATTATTATCCTTATAATAATCATAAACACTTGCTTGATGTAAAAATTAATCATTGAATGCCCGTTTACATGAATGATCATTTTTAGTTTACGCGATTTAACTAAACGTTACGGTTTATAGAGCAAACGCGTAAAAATCTATGGGTGTTGTAGGGGGGGCCCCCACAAAAAAAACGCGAAACAAAAAAAAAAAAAAAATTTTAAAAAAATATAAAAAAAGGGGGGGGGGAAAAAAGATAAAATATAAGTGGAGGAGTTAATTAGTTGTGTAGATAGATGTTAAAATTTAGTTTATTTTAAAAAAAAAAAAATAAAAAAAAAATAAAATAAAAAAAATAAAAAAAAAAAAAAATAAAAAAACAAAAAAACCAAAAAAAAAAGTAAACTAAAACAAAACAACCACCCATCCAAACCACCCCCAAACCCCACCCAATCCCTCATCTCCAACCCCCCCCACCCCCCACCACCCCGCCCCCCAAAAACCCCACCCCAATCCTCCAAAAACCCCCCAAAACGCTCCACACACCATCCCCCCCCCCTAACCCGACCCCCCCCACCCCCTTAAAAAACCACCCCCCACCCCCCCCTCTCACCACCTCAACCCACCCCCCCACTCTCCCCCCTCCCCCCCCCCCTCTAACAAAACCTCCCCAAACACTCGTTAAACCATCGACCTAAAAAACCCCCCCCCCCCCCCCCCCCCCGCCCCCCTCCTGCACCCCACCCCTCGCCACCACCTCCCACCCCCCCATCCCCCTCCCCCCACAAGACCAAACGCAACCAACCCCTTATCCAATCCCCAAAGACCTACGCCCCCCCTTCCCCAACGCCCCATATCCCGATAAATAACACCGACACCACGCCTCCCACCGTGCCCCAACGACCCCCCCACCCTATTAACCCCCTCCCATGCACACAATCCACACTCTACCCCACCCCCATCACCAACCCAATACCCCTGCCTACCAGCTTCCCAAAAAACCCACCCTCTCCGATAAAAACATCAACAACACACTGCACCAACCGCCCAAGACCATCAACAAAAACAATTCACCTCCCTAGCAACACGAACCCGAAACCACGCTAAAACGTCCAACCCCCGGAACGCCCCCACCGAACCCCACACTCAACCCTACGCCTCCCCCCCTCTTATCCCCCCCTCACACCCCCCAAAACAAAACATATAACATCACATAAATGTATATATGACCCAAAATAATAAGTCAAAGGTCACGACTTATTCAACAAGCAAAAAATCATAGCTAAATAAAGAAAAAGAACTATAAAACAAAATCATACCCCATGAGACACCTTAGACTATCTTAACCATGTGCCAATGGTTAAGAACGTAACCAAGGGATAAGTTAAAAGAGATATTTTAACTATAAACATACACATGCCATGCATAAGGTAAACTAAACCATAAACTCATTACATCAAAAATACAATATTCATTCTCTTATACCTATATGCTCTAAAAACCCACGGCCCAAATAACAAAGAAAACACACCAAACAACCTTTTTATACAATACCCTACAACCCTTTATCACTAAATCCTAAGGCCCACTAAAGTGTTTCAAACGCATTGTTCATCAATTGCAAGGATTAAGAAAGAAAAGGGAAGATTAAGGGTTTCAAAACCTAATCTAGGTTATTATAAGCTTGTTTAGCTTTAGATTATTTGATTCTAACACGGTTTAAAACTTGTTTCACATCTCTACCATCATCCTCTAAGGTCTTCTTAATTCCTTTAATACTTTATACTTCATTATGATTTTAAGTGTTTATATGATAAATATAGGCTAATAATCACCACTAAGGACTTTTTAATATGTAAAATGAGTTATTATTTATGTTTATGATTTTATGCACTTATTCTTATGTCATATGGTCATATATATCATGGAAAAGTGGAAATAAAAGTAATGTTAACATATGGTTATAGTATAAACCTTTTTAGGTTAAATTAGGGTTTTATAAGTTTTCTTAATCTTCACATGTGAAAATAATGGAAAGTAAATTGTTAAACTTGTTAATCATGGACAAATGAAAAATATATGGACTAATGGACATTAATATAAGTATCACATATGTAAAATATGGTTATAAGAGTTTTTATAGTAAACTACTAAATTAATTAATACATAAAACAAGGTTTTTATAAAGTTATACACATTTTGGAAAAATAATATCTTAGGGTTTTTTGTAAAATTCGAAGATTTCCATATATGTTTTAAAAATGATTTTATAAAATAACTACATGACCAAGGATCATGGTGATCATAAAAGAACTCGAAAAACCGATTAATAACGAAGAAGATACGCCATTTACAAGTTTAAGATAGTTAATACTTTTATAAAACAATTTTTATAAAAAGTACTTATCAACCACAATAAATTATACCTTATAAACATCCATAATATGATAAAACTTTCAATTACGAGAACGTGCTCGAAAGAATCGCTAAAAACGGAGCTATAACGAATAAGATACGACAAAAACGGGTTTTACGCTAATTAAAACAAAAAACGAGTAAAATAGCTGTCGTGAACAGTAAAAACACTATTCATCGTAGAAATTCAAAAACTTGAAAATGTAATATTTTGGATCACACTCGTCTTACTACTAAGACTTGGACGAAAAGAAACGCGAGCAACGGCTTAAAACGAACCAAATTAGGGTCGATTTTTACGAAATAGGTATATTTAAAAACGATTTTTCACTTTATAAATATTATTTTACTAAAACGATTAGTCGTTGATTATGCTATATAGAATATTGAGTGGTTATCAAAGTGCTATAATACTAGGTGAGTTTCATAATGAGGCCTCTTCGGATGGCGTATCGACAAAACAGTGGGTGGTAAGGGGGGGGTTGTTGGATTTACGATTTAAAGTGCCTAACACCTAGTGACTTCAAGTCATGGACCTCTTAATTATGATAGCCAGAATGATATACTTATTTAACAACAATAAGATTATATTCAATGTTATTAATTAAAGTTACTCTACTTAATACGACCTAAACTTAAATAGGTTGCATCTATCGTCTTGCGTGACGTTTTATCCGTGATTATGGACTATATTACTCAAGGTGAGTTCATGATCCCCTACTTTTTATAAGTTTTTAACTGATTTTACCTATTATTATTCGGGGTATAGAACATGCTTGTTTTATAAATTGGAACAGCAAGTGTTTTAAATATATTGATTATGTGTTGGCCTAAGTATCCGATAACCCTGCTGAGTCCCATTAATCATTAACTGGTCAATATTGCATAGGAATGTTAGTAGTTTAACTTGCATTATGAGAGCAGCAAATTTTAAGATAGATCTATTGTAATTTAACCTCCCCGTTTGGTGTGATTAGCTATCACTGGAACGAACGTTTGACCATGTCATACTTGGAAATGTTGCGGGTTGACAACATCTGTACGGTCAAAAATAACTGCTAAAAATAGCAAATTAGGTTTGTGCTTCGGTGTCATGAGCTTATGCAACAGTAATCTGGTTTTTGATTGTTGGCATATGGTTTTAACATTCACGAAAGTCTTGCGGTCCTGCATAATTTAAAAATACATAAACCTAATCATTCACAACAATTTGTTTGACGTTTTAAGCAATGTTTTCAAGGAGGTCAATAGCACGAGGTGCCATGGATTCATTGGATTATGTTTTGGATTGCACTGTTAAAGACTTATAGTTTGCATCATGTAATGGTAAATCTAAGTTATCATTTAGTAATATAAACAAAAGAACAAGTAAAAGCTATAAGCTTTTGTAATATGTCTTTTATTTAAATCCAATGTATCAATCTAAACGACTTTTGTGTCGTTCTTATATATATCTTGTGTTGTTAATCTTGAAGTAACACGCCCCGGATCCTTTTCCGCTGCGACCCATTTTGGGGGTGTTACATTTTAATTTAAGGTTTAAAGTGTTTGTAAAAATTCTAGATTCGACTTTATGTGAATTCAACACTTGCACAATATGAACAATATACTTATCTAAACAATTAATAAGATAGTATGAGAAAATAATGTAAGACAAGAGATAAGAGTAAGAACAATCAAACCACAACGCGAGGATTTATAGTGGTTCGGTAACGAAGCACCTCTTCGCCCTACTCCAGCGTCCTTCGAGCACCAACTCTAAAGTTTTCTTCACTAAGACAGACAAGCTCCCTTATGGCGGAGAAAAACCTTACACAACTTTGCTTATCTGTTTTTGACACTAAGCTAGATGTCGAGTTCTAATCTTAGCTAGAACCAATCTACCACAACTTCACAACTTCACTACACAACTTTGCTTCACGACTTGATCACGACTACACAACTTCTTCACACCTTAGTTTTCTTCACACCACTACTTCACCAAGCCACTACTATAATCACACCTAACTAACACTACTAGGAAAGATCACCAAGATCCAACTATACTTACAACAATCACCTAGATCTAACAACTACACAACTTTACAAGATTTACAAATGATTTACAAGTTATGATATGGATGCAATAAGATTGCAACAACACACAAAGGTGTAATACTTCTTCACTTGATGATGGAAGTATTCTTCTCTTGCACTTGAGGAATTGAGCTTGGATCACTTAGAAATAAAGCTTTATGATTAAATGATCAAAGGATTTTAATGAGATGTGTGCCTGTTTTTATCAGAAAGAATGAGTGGTAAAAGGGAGAAAATAGAGGAGAGAAAGTCCAGTATTTATAGGAAAAACTGGAAGGATCTCTACCTATGGGCGTCCCTTTAAATAGGTGGGCGTGGGCCGTCCCCTTAATTTATAAAGGGGGCCGCCGTGTATTAAGGGGGAGCTGCCCTAGACTGGGCCGCTCCTCAGTTTTATCCCTTTTGTGTAAGGAAATTTTCAAACTTCAAGCCCTTTTTATAAGTCCCGAAAATTTGAATTTCAAAATGTTTATTTTGAATAAAACATTTCTTTTAATTGTAGAAAATGTTTTGTAATGTTTATAAAAATGTTTACAATATTTTATAAAAGTGTGAGGTTGAATAAAAAATTCCTTTGATCATAAAATGCATTAAGCATTTATTTATTCATACCTTTAAGTGATATAATTTTCGAAATGAAAATTTACTACTAATTACTTGTTTACGTTTAATTTTACATTGAACGTTTTTATATTTTGTGATTATCAAAACGTAAAGATATGAAAAATATTAATAATATTTTTAGGAATTATTTTTATCAACAGGGTAGACATTACTGAGGCAGAGAATGCTTCATTGCGTGCTAGGATTAAGACTACTGAGGCAAATGCGAAGAAGATTACTCGTAAACCGTGAGAGCAGGTTTTGTAATAGAAAGAGCGGCAATTGGCTACGGTATCAGGAGTCCCGCTCAGGACAAGAGAGACTTCAGGAAACTCAAGGAGCTCATGTGCCCAGCCAATTCGGATAGCGCATATAACAACTTGTTTCAATGATTCATAGTACCATGCTTGTATTGGAGATTTGTAGTATTAAGAAAACATGTAGTATTTTAGAGGGAAAAACAATGAAACCAATTATCTATCAAATTATGATATTATGAAAACTCTGTCAATCTTTTTTCAACTCTCTATTTATTCATGAAAATCACTTACTAAAACATTATGATTTTACGAAACATATCACTATCACACAATAAACTATTTTGATGTCCCTCATAAACCGTTTCCATGGTTAAATTTTTTATTATCAATTCATAAACAATTTGTTACCACAACATAAACTCCTTACTATTACATTATGAACTGTCACGTGATTCCTTTGAAAACTATTTTGATACCACCTCATAAACAATTCTAGTATCGTCTTATAAACCATCATACAATTTCTTACAAACCATTTTATTGTCATCTTATCAACAACCTTACATCCACATTGTGAATCATTTTGTCATCTTATAAAACTCTTTGATACTTCTTTATACATAACACAATTTTGACAAAATCGAACGCATCGCTTCGTAGCCCTCAAATATACATAGCCTGATCACCTATGTATAATTCAGGAAGGACCATGCCATGCTGAGCGTAGTCACCCTAAAACTTCTTGTCAAGAAAACAATTTTCTAATTATATCAAAGCTGTGTGCGCATTCATAGAATGTATTTATCACGAGGAAACCCAACTAATAATCATGAAAACTAAGTAAACTCTTACAACCATCTACAAATAAAGTCGACATCAGGCTTACACCAAATTCTTAAGCCAAAAAGGCGAAGACGTATCATTAGTCACCCTAGGACAACCCACCGGCAAGTTAAACGTCATCAAGGTATTGAGACTCGTACCAATGAAATTCTACATTAAGATAGCAAATTGACTTAGCACATATTAGGAGGATTAAGATGAGGCATGGGATCACCACCTCTTCATCAACACTATTCCGGAAGGCAACTCGAACTGAATTACGGGACGCAATTCTTTTAACACGGGGAGACTATAACAACTCACATTTTCACACCTTTTTACATCAGTAAACATTCAATTATTTATTTTAAACTTTTATGCGTTGACTTTTAAATTTCCAACGTTTAGCTAAATCGCTAAACTAAAAAACAAACAAATCAACGAAAACAGACATCAAACAATTAAAATTTACATCAAACAAGTGTTATAAAAATTATTTGGAGGATAATTAATAAACATCCATATTTTATTATTAATGTCCAGTAAAACGTTTTACAGATTCGCATAAAATACCATTTAGGCATTCAACGGGAACACAAAACTTATCTAAATCGACTTCAACAATACCCTTATTAATACCCAAATACTTAAAGTTTTGTAAAACTTCACCCGTATTTATCATGTTAGCCGAATTCTTCTTATAAGCAACCAACTAGAAAACAAATGCTACAAGTATACTCTTTATACTTAACCTATACATCCTAAAACTTTAAGTATCACTAGAATTATAACATAAAATGGCATACTCCATCCTAAGTCCTTCCCCCTATAATTTGTGTGCTTATTAGTGCACCCGAGGGACATAAAGCACACATTCTTATCAACCAAAGTCTTGTCAACTTAAAACTCCTTAAGCTTATGTACCATGACTAAGTAAACTTGAGCCATATTCTTCCTAATTTCATCAAGCCCTTGGTTTCTAGTGATCTTAGACTTTCCTAATAGTGTTATTGACTAGCTCATGTAGTATATAAATAAGGGCATACTAGTAGATATCACACACACTCATTCCTTAACTAGAAAACTTTACTTATTCTCTTTGTTTCTCTCCTCTAGCCCACGGCTAAACACAAACACCAACAACCAATCCATACAATTTTTCCTACCAAGTATTCACGTGATCTAACATCATATCTAAGGTATCCTAAGGTGTATTGAAGGCTTGGTTTAGCATTTAAAAGGGTTAATCAAGGAAAGTTCAAGATTAGGGTTTTCTTGGAAAGTTAAGGTTTCTAGACTTGGAAGCTTGGGTTTTGATTCTAAACTAGGGTTTAGATCTTGTTACTCTTCATCATACTTCATCTTAAGGTCATCTAAAAACCCTACACTCTTTACATTTGTGATTTTATGTGTATATAATGTTTATATAGTAAGTCACCATCTAGAAAACATATTAACATGTAAAATGGATTTTTACTTTTGATCATGGGTTGATATACTTTTTCATATGTCATATTGATGTTAAAAACATGTTGGAATGGAAGTATATACATTATACAAGTGTGGATTTATTTATAAAAGTATATATAAATAAATGGTTTAAAAGTTTACTTATTAAGTTTATAAGTAAAAGAAATGTAATGACTATAATCTGGACAAAAATGGACTAAGGGGACTATAAATATACAAAAAAATAAAGATGTGTATTAATCATGTTAGATGACTTGAAATTCACAACCGACATGCCAAAGTTAGAAAAAATCTATTTTATACACATGTTTACAAAGGTGCTGTTTTAAATTCGAAAATAACATATTTATTTTATATTTTATTAAAACACTACATGTTATGAGGATCGTAGGTATATAAAGAACTCGAAAATCCGAATTATAACGAAGAAGATACGTCATTTAAAGTTTACGATAATAAATAATTTATAAAAATAATTTTATAAAAATAAGTTACTGTTCATTTCAGAAACTTTTTGGAAAATACTTTAATCAGATAAAACTTTTAATTATGAAGACGTGCTCGAATGAATCACTAAAATCAGAATTAAAATGAATAAGTTATGATATTTACGAGATTACGACGATTAATTTTATAAAAATATTTTTTATTATAAAATGAACCATAATAATAACAAAAAATGTTCATACAGAGAGGTAAAAATATTAAAATATAATGTTTTGATACATCTTCTTAATACAAAACCGTGGACATAAAGAACGTGCAAAACGGAGTTAAAACGAGAAAGATACGCACTATTTATACTTGTGCACTATTTCCTGACATGAATAGTGTTGGTTCGTTTTAGATTAGAAGATATTATTAAACAATTTTTAAAATCACTTATATAATATTTATACGGTGCTTTAAACTTTATAAATATTATTTTACAAAAGAGCGATTAGAACTCGTTTATACGATCATCACGAGTACAAATACATGTTATTTAATTATCAACGCGATTTAAATATTTATTTCACAAATAAATTGATGTGATTAGCTTATATAGAATTATATATGGTATTAGTTATTCAAGAGACTAGTACTTAGTACTTATACGGCCTATAATTAATTAGGTTTCCTTCGGTCATACGCGAGACGTATACACTCATTTGATATCCATTAACCATCCATACACAAACGAGGTAAAGATTATAGCCTCAAGTTTACTTGTTTTACATATCTTTATAACTTTTGGTGAGAACCATCTTGTTAACAATTCATTTACATTGATTGGTTTGAATTCATTACATGTGCATTTACAATTTGTTTTACAAACTGGTCTACATACTCAATTACTTATTTTGAGACGAAATACATTGCTTGTTTCACTTTATTTTTGAAAACAAGGACATTACTTTACTTTTACCCAAACGATTACAGATTAACTTAAGCGGATTGAACTGTTAACTACGAGTTGGTAGGCGTGAGTGTTATGAAATAGATCTATTGGGGTGAAATCCTCCTTTTCTGGGGGTGAAATTAGCTATCAATGACAAACGAACGTTATACATGTCGGAATACGAACATACATACAGAGCGTGAACATTTATCGTTGCTTGAATAAAGTGGCAATACCCCAAGTCTGAGCCGCAGCTTCATGAATTTAGAGGAAATCGTAATCATTATATTATACACACATGAAAATTTACGTTTGCCTTGATAAAGTGGTAATCCATACTTTGAACAATGGGGTCAACTATACTTAAACTTTTGTGACTATTGTATGGGATACAATAATCATACGCATCTTTGATTCTAACTTTTATACTTATACTTTTGTGACTATTTAGGGATTGAAATGATCATGCATACATTACAACTCTTTGATTTATAACATTAATACATACATTTTGGTGAACATTTAAGGATTGAAACGGTCATGCATACTTTACAAAACTCTGGTTTAACATTTATACTAACAAAAACCTATGAACTCACCAACTTTATGTTGACACTTTTTAAGCATGTTTTTCTCAGGTGAAATAGATGCTTGGCTTATGTGATGTGTATTGGAGTCTAAAAAAATTCAAGATTTCTTTTCAAACGACACAGTTAGAGGTGTGTTTCTCTCACATCTTGTGTTGTATTATGAAGTAACGCTCCCGGATACATTATTCCGCTGCGACCCATTTTTGGGGTGTTACAACTAGAAATACCATTTCTAACTAAAAACACAACACGGGCAAGTATGCCCTTTCGTATGTAATATAGCTTAGGTAAGTCCAGGTCGTCCCAAGAGAATTGTAGTTTTCACAGTTTGTAATTAAGGTGCTAAGGCTAAAATTGATTGTCACTATCAAAATACCAAAACGAGCATATAATGAATTTATTGTAAAAGAAAGCAATTAAAGAGATGATGAAGCAAAGAATTAAAGTTGTTTGTTTAGGCAAAGATCATACACCATTAATTGTTTAGGATAGTGCTAATACGTTTTAAAAGCAATATATACACAAGTTACAAATTCATTTGGCCCTTTAAGGTAACAAGGTTTTATATGGATAAATAACAAGGAACCTTTTGGCCTATAATCGTTTGTTTACATCAATAATTATGTAAATGACAAACCTGATAGTAAGTAGTCTCTCCGACTATATACTTAGATAAAATCATATTTACCAAATCAATAAACAAGTAACCAAACACTTCATAGTTCCAAGATCACATAATGCCAAAATAAACAAAAAGCGACTACTTCCATAATCAAACAAGTAACAGAACACATAACACTCATCATGAATTCAATAAAGATCAAATTCAAAAGATAAACAAGATTTATACCAACTTCAAGAGAAAATGTTGATGATTTCACAAGTTTTCCCAATGAAAACTATATTATATTCAAAGTAAACCCAGAAACTATAAACAATTCTGTCACAATCGCTTATAGATTCGAATTACACTTCAATACTACTTCCTTGAAATTTGAAAATGTGTAAAAAGTAGGAAGGTTTAAAATACCTCATTAGTGTAGGTATTAGAAGATTTAGCCATCTGTATTTCACCTCACATACCCTCTTTTTTTCTCTCTTTCTTTCTCTTTATTGAAACTGAAAATTAAAAAGTAAACACTCTATAGCCTCTTTTTCTCTTACTCTTAGATCTTTCTTAATAACTTATTGCCAACATTCTGACATATAACAAGTGGAATCAATCGTCCGAAAGAAGATCTAGATTTGTGTTTTCATGAATCAAACGTGCGTGAATGTGATTAACTGAACGAACAAGCTTTCGTAGGCTATTATAGTATAAAGTTTTCAAATTCGTTTATCTTTAGATAATACTATTGCGACTGTTTTTTTTAATCTTAAAAACGCATTGAAATTACTTTTCCGTATATACAAATAGTATTTTAATGTGCTTAGATACGAAATTAATACGTTTAGATTTCAGAAAGACTGATCAAAAAAATATAAACCTTTGATAGCTTTCGGAATGGTAGAAGTCACTTTATGGAACTGTTATTAGCGTGAAATATACTTTATGTATCACAATTTTTAGCAGGTTTCGTATTATAAACAAACTTACGTGAAATACGTTTTCACATTCAGTAATTTCACTTTCAATAATAGTTGGCTATTGATACCAATCTGTAACACCCCCTTATTTGACATATAGCAGCGGAAGCTAAATTGGGGTATTACTTCATGAATCAACAGTCATAATCATAGAAAATGACTCAAAAGAGACGTTTTGGAAAATTTAGTTATCATTCAATATTATTTCAGAGTTTTACAAAAGGAGGTCCCAAAATACATATGAAAACATAGAGTTTGAATGATAACAAGTTTGGACGTCCTCAAGTCTAATGCCACTCCGTGCCATAGGTTGCTCAATTACCTGAGATAAACATGCTAAAAAGGTCAACACAAAGGTTGAGTGAAATTCACAGGTTTGAAATGTAATAGTTGAATACAAGTCAATGTAATAGTAATAATTGTAACGAATACAATTATCATGGTAAACAATATTATATTATTGCACTAAGCTCATGACACCAAAGCCTTAAGTAAATGTTATTCATAAGTTGTTACCCCAAGCGGGTGCTTTGCCAAACACCCAGAGTTCCTCAAATGAAATGCGTCCGCTGGCCATGTATGTACCAGAACCTGGATGGGGAAGTTCAATCCTAATAGATCTATTCACGGCATTCACGCTTACTTTGCAAAGTAATTAACGGTTCATGATAGTGGGGCCTTTTGGCAAATGGAGGTACTTAGGCAATAATATATCAGGATAGCATACAGTTGGAAAATACTTGTATTCATGTTTATAGCATGTATCTCCCCACAGAGTTTAGAAAACATGTAAATGTGGGACTATGAACTCACCTAAACAGAGAAATCTGATTGACATCAAAAGTGACTCAATTGGAAATAAACAGCCTCGTCACGCAACCTGGGGTAATATGTCAAGTCTTAGTTTGATTGTATATAATTCATACTTTATTTCATAAAGTTTAACGTAAATGATTAATTTGGTTTATTAAATTGTGAGAATCATCGATCAACTGTTGGCTACATATACCAGAGGTCATGTAGTAAACGATCGAGAGCTATACACTTTAAATCGAAATCCAGCCACTCGTCATAACGTTTACCAAATGAAAGCCCCACACATGAATTTCCCTAGTAACGTGTATACGTTATATTTTAAAATGAGAAAAGATTTATTTTTTTAAGTTTCTTCAAAAGCTAGTAGATGATAAATTATGATAATATATAACATAATTATTTTTATATGTTTCGATCGATGAATGAAACGATAAAAGTGTCAGGTTTTTAATAAAATTGAGTCTTATAATGTTTAAATATATTTTTATAATTTAATATAAAAGTATTACATTTTATGCCCTCAAGAATTTGAAAATGGAAATATATACCCTTGGTATATATTATTTTACAATTTTTAACCCCTTTATATATATTTTAAGGATTTAACCCTTTACTTTAGAGTTTGGCAAAACAAGCCCTTGTAGTTTAACTTTAGAGTAATTACATTTTTGGTCCGAAAGTTTAAAAGTTTCAGAAGTTACAATATATACCCCTAAAGGACAATTCGATTTGTATTTTTAGTCCAAATTTTGTATACTTCGTGTTTTTAATTTCGAAATCAATTTGCAGCATAAAGCTTATCATAATAAGCTAAAATAAGTTGGTTTTATAAGCTTAAAGTTTATGAAATGAGCTTATTAGCTCGAAAACTCAAAAAGGATGCATTTGGTTTTAAAACTAGGACCCGATGGGTTAGAGCTTTTAGGGTTTGTTTCTAAGCTTATTAAAATGATATTATAGCTTATTAAAGTAGCTTATAAAGTCAGCTTATAGCTTATAGCTTATTAGGGTTTTCAAAAGAAAAAAAAGTTTTTAGGGTTTATAAGGTGCGTTTGGTTTAGGAAAACCAAACGAATGGCTTAGGGTTTATGGGCTTATTTCATGTGATCATGAAAGATGTATAGGAGCTTATTAATATCAGAATAAGCTTAAGCTATCTTATTTATAGGGTTCGAATGGATTAGGGTTTTCAAAATGGGTCATTTAGGGCACGGTCTAGATTAGGAGTTTCCAAAATGGTTTAGCTTGATCAAATGGTTAAAACAAAGCTTATACATGATCTAAAACATGACAAGAGCTTATAAAACAAGTTGTAAGACTTACAAGAGTTTGAAATGGGTCGAAATGGTTGATAATGGGTCGAAATCCTTAGGAGATGAATCAAGGACTCTTCTTCTCTTATTCCTTGGTTCCAAAATAGCTTAAAGACCTTTCCTTTCTTCCTTAGCTTGGCTAGAACCTGATTTTGAGTTAGGGTTTAGTTTAATGGTGAGTTTTGGAAGCATACATGGTTTCGGGTTTATATAGGGCTCGAAACTTGGAGTGGTGGCCAAGTTGTGAAGGAGTAGTGGCCAAGGTTTAGCAAGGTGACTAATGAGAGCTAGGGACATAGCTTAGAGAGGTGTTTGAGGGTTAGAGGGCTCGGTTCACCAAGGAGGTGACAAGGAGGAGTATGTGCGGCTATTGGTGGTGAAAGGGGGTGACTAGGTGGTTTACTTGGAGCACAAGGTGGTGACAAGGTGTGGAAGGAGCTAGCTAGGTTAGGACTTGGTTTAAAAACTAGTTAGGGGGTTTCAGGTTTGCTAGGGTTTCGGTTTAGGGTTAGGGTTAGATTAGGACAAGTGTGTTGAGTGAAATGAAGGAAAAATGGTGTTTAAATGTGGTGCATTGGGGACTTGTAACTCGTGCTAGAAAGGTAGTACAAAATTCCTATAGATTTTAGAGGGAAAATGGCTTAATTTGAATGTTGTGCATAATCGGGTTGTACCTAGGGCTTAATGGAGTTGTATTAGGGTTTTGAAGGGAAAAGATATTCAAAAATTATGTATTGTAACCTTTTACACAAGCCTTATAAGTTTGAACATTTGCATTGTATGGAAACATCACATGTAGTCAGGGTTTTGATATAAATGTTAACGTATAAAGTCCGTTTTATAATAACGTTATAAATAGTATGTTAAATAGATAACGTATGTGGTAAAAGTGGATATTAGAACATATTACTTGACATATTATAGCGTTCACTTGATATAAACGTTGTTAGAATTGGCAATGGTAGGTGCGTGAGCTTGTTTACTAATAGAATTGAAGTTATGTTATAAATGGTTGGAATAAAACCAAAATATATTCGTGAAAATGGGTTATATTAATAAATAGGAGGAAAATTACACTGAGGAAAATTATAGTTGTTATAATTCGACACCTCAGAATTAGCAAAAGCTTATACGCACACACATTCGAGATCTTGTTCGAAGAAGAAAAAGCTTAAATCTATAATGAAGAGAACAAACTTCAAGGCTTTTACAAACTATAAAAAGTATTTCCAATACTTTCCTAATCTTTTACAAACTATAAGGTGGTTTGGCAATAATTGATAGAATGTAGTTTTTAAAGCCTGAATTCACTAGTCTTAAAGTGCAAATAAGTCCATAAGTTTTAAACAAATGACATTTAAACTCTAAAGTTAATAAATAAATCTCCCCTGTGAAATTGTATCCATCATTATCAAACTTTATCCGTTTATCCTGTACTTATTTTGAAAGACCGTTTTAAAAAGATCATTTGATGACCTTTCTTCCTCACAAAATAGCGACCCGTTTTTCTATTAAAGAGTTGTTGTCATTGTTTGAGTGTCGAATATGTCTTTGAACAAAATTTTTTGTGATTACTGAAAACACTGATCCATATGTGAAGATAACTTTTACCCCATAAAAAATAATATTTTCTTTTATTTAGACACATAAGTGACTGACACGTACACTCATGGTAATATAGAAAGCACGGCTTGTGTTGCAAAGTAAACACAAGCTTTGCATGTATAAAGTAGACCATGCCGGAGAATAAATCTCGTTGAGAGGTCAAGTTTCCCTTATTTGACGGAATACTTGTCCTTTTAAGATTGATACCGGAATTGCTATCTGAAATAATAAGCAAGCCATTGGCATGTTTGAAAGTATTTTGAAACTTCTGCTCGAAACTTTATTTTACAGCCTCGGATTCATTATTGAATGACATATTCCTAAGACCGTAAATGTTAATCGATTTATCATAAGACATGCCATTATTACCTCTTTTTATAATTTTCTCAGTTTTTAATTTTCTTTGGTTTTTTGTGAATTATAATATTTTTGTATTTTGTTTTTATAAAATTTTCTAAAAATGAAAAATCTTTTTGGTTTTTATGGTGTTAATATATATACATATAATACAGGATATTTGAATAGGTACCACCACTATTCATCAGCTTCATCTGCCAACTGTTTTAGTGTCTCAGGCGTAAAACTTCGCATTCCTAGCTTGTTGATAAGAAATTCAATTCTTTCTCTGCATAGGGCTTTAGTGAAGATGTCCGCTAGTTGATACTTCGTGTTGACAAAGTAAAGCTCTACTACTCCATTCTCCACTTACTCTTTGATGAAGTGGAATCGATGTCAATATGCATTATCGAGAATTTGAAACATGTTGCAGCATAAGGCAATAGCACTTTTGTTATCACAGTACATTGGAATTTTATTGAATCCAAGGCCATAGTCGGTAAGCTGTGATCTCATCCAAAGGATTTGAGCACAACAGCCAGACATAACAATATATTCAGCTTCCGTACTAGATATCGACAGCGCTTTTCTGCCTTTTTGAGACCAACTAACCAGTCTTGTCTCCAAATAATTGCAACATCCAAGAAGTACTTCGTCCTAGTATCTTGGGCAACACGCGTGATCACCGCTGCATAGCTTTAGAGCATAGAAAATCCTTGGATACCAGAGTCCCCGATTTACGGTTCCTCGTAGGTATTTAAAGATTCTTTTTACAGCATGGAGGTGCTTTTCGGTAGGCTTTGCCTGATACTAGGCACACATGCATACAACAAATGTCAGGTCTGATCTACTGGCTGTAAGATACATAAGGGTGCCAATCATTTCACGATAGTGTATAGGATCTACGGCTTTTCCTTGTGTATCTTCATCCAGTTAGATTTCTCCACCATGGGAGTATCCACGGGGTAACTAGATTCCATACCATATTTCTTAAAAGATTCTAGAGCATATTTAGACTGGTTTAAAAAAAATGCCTCTGGGACTTTGTGAAATCTGTAGTCCTAAAAAAATAATATTTGCCCATCATCAACATCTTAAACTTTTGAACCCATTAATTTATGAAAATTGTTCACATAATTCGGTGTACGTAGACCAAAATTATATCATCAACATAGATTTGTACCAGGAGAATATCTTTGCCTTGTCTTCTGATGAACAATGTGGGATCCACGGTTCCTTTAGAGAATTCCTGAGAGAGTAGAAACTTCGACAATAGATCGTACCACGCGCGAGGAGCTTGTTTCAACCCATATAGAGCCTTCTTAAGCTTATACACATGATTCAGATTGTCTTGATCCACAAACCCGTCCGGTTGACTGACATAAACTTCTTCGCGCAGAATGTCGTTCAAGAATGTCGTCTTAACATCCATTTGGTAGACGATCATATTCATGTGAGCAGCATATGCGAGGAAAATTCGAATAGCATCGAGTCTAGCCACTGGAGCAAAGGATTCCTCAAAATCAATTCCCTCTTCTTGACGGTAACCACGAGCAACCAAGCGAGCCTTGTTCTTTAGAATTCCTCCCATTTCATCAAGTTTTACCTTATAAATCCATTTTAAAGTAATAATCATCACTTTATCTGGACGTGGAACGAGTTCCCAGACTTCAAGACGATCAAATTCATGTAACTCCTCTTGCATTGCTTCAATCCAACATGCTTGAGTTAAAGCGTCTTTATAGTTCTTTGGTTCAACTAATGTGAGAAAGGCATCGTAGTAACAAAATAAGCTTTGTTCATTGGCGTCGGAGTCTTTGTGAACAGGTCTTTCGAGTTCACCGATGATGTTTTCTAAAGGATGATCCTTGGTCCATTTGGTAACGTGTTCTGAGTTAGGAGTAGCAGTATGCACAACAGTAGGAATAACATCTGAAGAAGAAGATGCTTCAGAATCGTTTTTTAGAATTGGAATACCAAATAACGATCCGTTATTTAATGTGTACACATCTCAGTCATATTGTCCCTTTTTCAACATTGTTAGGAATGACAGGAGATTGAGTTTTAGGTATTGTTTAAGAGTTACTAGGTGATGGTGCATCTTGATCAACAGTTGTTGAGGAAGGTGAACTGGTTGATGCAGCTGGTTCTAGAGCAACTACTTCAGGAATTGGATCAATGACTTTAGGGGCTATGTGATCAACACTAGGTGGAGGAGTGAGTAATTCATCAAACAGCGGTTGAAACAAAAGATCCAATCTGTTTCCTTTGAAGGTGGTATAAACTGTGTTAAAGGAGGAGGGTTTGCAAGAGTACCTGAACTGATGTTGCAGGAGACATTTCATGAATGCGGTACCTGAACTACTGTGGGGGGGGGGGGGGGGGGGGGGGGGGGGGGGGGGGGGGGGGGGGGGGGGAGTCAGAAGCCATCGCAGTCATCTCATCAAAATCTACATGTATTGTCCTAATGATTCACTGTACTCAGTTGTAAATTCGAAATGCTTTCTTTGTGGGTGCATAGCCAATGAAAATACCAATATTAGCTTTTAGTTGTAACTTCCCAAGTTCTTGCTATCATTTGTTGGATAACAAAGTGCACCAAATACATGAAGAATGAATAATCGAGAGTTTGTCATGCAAAAGCTCATGAAGATGTTTTACCGCGTAACGAAGACGTATGACGGAAACTATTTTGGGTGATAACCATGCGTAGCAACTGCTTCTGCCCATAAGAATAACGGAGCTTTTGCATAAATCAACATTGTGCGGGCAGCTTCAATTAGCGTACGATTACGTCTTTCAACGACACCATTTTGCTGTGGAGAGCGAGCAACAGATTTATCTGAAGATGGCCAACCTTCTCATAAGATTCACGCAAAGTTTGATTAAAATTCAGTTCCATACTGATCTGATTCTTAGACTGCACTTTAAGCCGCACTTGGATCATCTTGAGAAACTTGATTATGAAATCTGGAGCTTCATCTTTTGAACTTAAGCACTTAACCCATGTAAATCGAGAGTAATCATTGACAATGAAGAGGATGTACTTCTTTCCATTAACACTTGCAACACGCATTGGTCTACAAAGATCCATGTGCAAAAGATAGAGTTTTTCTTGGTTGGTGTCTTCAGATTTAGGTTTGTGGGGTTTCTTCTTGCTTTTGCCCATTGCACATGCAGAACACATATGGTCCTTTTCAAACTTTAGCTTAGGAAGACCTTAAACAAGACCATGTCTAGCTAAAGTGTTGATTGCACCAAAGTTCAAAAGACAGTACATCGTCCATAGCCAGGACTAGTCCGTTGAGGCCTTTTAAAAGAGACATATAGGAGAGGACGCCATCATATCTCCAAGAGACAGAGTATACAGATTGTTGCCTCGAGATCCAGTTAATAGATCAACACCTTCTAAATTACGAATGAAGCAGATGTGTTGACGAAAAGCAACTTCAAGGTTCGAATCACAAAATTGCCCAACAAGAATTGTGTGTCCAATCCTTCCACGTAGTAACCCTTAGATTGTAACATCCCAATATAATAATCACCATATCCTAATATCTTTGCCACATAATCATTTCCGAATTTGACAGTACCCAAAAATTTATTGATGAAATTGGTGACTGAGACGATCTCCGACATATGCTGGAGCAGCCGGAGTCCAAAACACCAGAGAACAATTTGGTTAACCTAGCATTCATCAAGAGAGGAAGATGGAACATCGGAAACTATGGATCCCCAAGATTGACTGGGTTCCTTTTTGTTAGCAGATACAGATTTAAGAACCTTAGATTTGCTAACAGGAACATTAGTTTTAGATTTCCTAGGTTCTGTGTTAAACACATGTTACGACAGGTTTTTTTAGGTATTTTCATTATCAGGAACGTTGTTTCCTAAGGGGCACTCATATTGTGGTAATCCTATTAAAGGGCACGCATTTTCCTACTATAGTGGAAGACCCCGACTAGTAGGTCTCCGATATATCCAATAATTTGTAAACACCTTTCCCTGTTGGTTTCCAAAACATTTCTCTTTGAACTTTTCTTAATAGATTTAGATTTTACAACGAGCATTCCACATATTGATAATTCAAAAACCACATAAATCATAATTATCAGAAAGCAATACAACTATTACACTTAACACAAATTAAGTTCAGAATGCATTAAGCTTGGAAAGCTGCACTTAGCATGTTTCTTTATGGTGCAACAACATATGTCTTTTATTTTCAAACTAGATTTAACTTTCCTAGCAGTGGCTTCTAACTTTATTCTTCTGAGTACGACTTGGTGTTGTTGAATCTTATCCCCTTTTTTTTCCTTATTGTATTGCCTGAAGGCTGTGATCCGCTAGCACTAGTAGACGGTTTTACTCCTGTAGAAGACAACATAGGTTTGTTAGAAACTAGGTTTGATGTTGAGGCTATTTTTGTGATTGTGTTTCTTGAGGATGTGACGGGCTTAGTGAATCTAACTCTTTTGTCCTTGTTCTTTGGGGTCACAGCCACTAATTTTCCATCAGTATTGTTGATACTAGGGCAGGTTTTACTGATGTTTGTAAGCAACTCCTGAATTAGTTTAGCATACCTACAGGCAGATTCTAAGGAATGATCTAGTGGATATTTTGATTTAACCTGTTCAACTAGATCCCTAAGAACGGTAGCTTCTTCCTGAGTGTGCTTAATATAGGCAGAGTGAGCTGTCTTTTTATTCAACAATTTAGGGGTTATTGGTTCCACATCAATCTTAAGCATCTCTGGATCAATAGTGTGTTTCATAACAACATTATCAACTAGAGCTTTTCCTTTAAGTTTCTTTAAATCATCCTTGAGAGCTGTAATTACCAAAACTTTTTCCTGAAGACTAGCATTTAAATTAGAGATTTCTACAGACTTTAGATTGACTTGATTAATTAAATCATCACATTGTTCTTTTGATCGAATACGTGCTAGTTTAATCGAGTCATAAAGTTACTTATAGGTCTGTTTCAAATGCTCATTCTCAGCAATAAGCTTTGACACCCTATGATCTAATTCAATATTTATTGTTTCAATCTCCTCTAAGTCCTTTTTAATCTTATCCTCATTCATTTTTCTACTTAGAGATTTAATTCTCTCTTTCAACTTCTTTATGACCATGTCTTTCTCTTGAGACTGAGCTTTCAATTTATTTAATTCAAAATATTGATCAAAACTTGGAGCACTTTGATTTGAAACAGAATTGTTCCTTTAAAAAATTTCCTGATTAAGTTGAGTATCAACTTCTAAAGAGATGAAATTTTTTTCAAGAGTGGTAAAACTTCTGAATAGTTTATCGTAAATCTCTTTTTCAATAAAATCCTTTTTGTTAAGAAGCTCAGTCTCAAGTTTGAGTCACTTTTTACATTCATGCACATTCACAGAAGCATTATCCACAGAAGAATTCATAATTATGTTCACAATATCTTTGTTAATGACTTGTTCTAAGAGTCATTCGTTTTCGTTCAAAGCTTGATTCATTTTAACTTCAAATGTTTTTTACTCTAAACGATGTTGTTCCATAGCCTGTTCCATTTGATGAAAGACATTTTGGACCTCAGAAAGTCCGTCAATCAAAAATTGATCGAATGTATTAAATAAGTCCTTCAGAGCTTTTACAAATGGAATTATTTTATCCCTAAAACAAGCTTTTGTATGTTCAAACCCCCACGAGCCTTTAATGATAGCTATGGACATGGTTCTTTCTTTGACAACCACGTAAAAACCAGCAAGATGGTGTTTAAGTTTCTTCTAACTCGTATTAACCATGTTGACTTTAGGAATTTCTTTTGGAACCTCAACTTTGGTGGGTCCACTAGAATGAGTGGGATCTGAAGAATTCACAGAATTCTAAGACCAAAAGGCTTGTTCAGCAGAACTTCTTTATTTTCACCCTTTATCCATACATTTCTTTTTATTCTTCACCCCTTCATGCCACCAATACGTCATATCATCATCAATTGTGATTGTTCCGATGATAACTCATGCCTTAGATGACATTATTCCCATTCACATTCAACTCCATCATACCTAAGGACTTCTATTCTATCTATGGAATGTCCCTGGGTAGATCCCTCCGGTTCTGGTTGGATCATGGGATAATACCTAACCTTACCACCTTATTTCTTCTTTGATCATCGTGAGGTAGTTGGGGTTGATGGGTATTAAGATCGAAACCACAAAACCATTTGAAAATTCAATCAAAGTGTTTTGATATAAATCAAAACATTAACACTTTGGAAAGTTCACTTTTGAGAAATAACACCCCCCCCCCCTTACACATGCATTGATATTTTCAAAATTATTTTGCACATGGAGGAAAGAGTTTATTGCACTTTAGTCATTAAATCACATGGGGTTAATTCCACACATTTAAGCATTTATCTTTCTATTATCACAATTTTTAAATCCAAATATTTCTCCCCCTCAAAAAATAGCATACCATATGATTTTTTTGATATCAATGGATTAAAATAGGCTAATGAAATTTTGAAAACACTGGGAGAAAACGGATATAGCATAGATTATAATTTGGAACCTCCTTAATGTTCAAACAAATTTGAAAAACTAGTTGTGTCAAAGTATGTCGATATCTAAAACGGTGGTCAGTAGATTGCGCACTCCTCATCTTGTTAATTTCAGGAAACGGTCGTAACCGGACACAATCTTTACCATTTGCACGCTTAGCGATATAAACACACTTGACAACAACTACTTTTAAATCTATTATTATTCATTTCTTCAAAACATTTTCCTTTATACTCCCCTTCAAAAATATATCAAATGAGTAGACGAAGGGAGTGTTGAACACATAATTTGAATTACTTGAGCTCTAGATTTGGAATATTCTTTAATGAAATAGCTCAAGTATGAGAAGTTGTAAGCTTCCCGTTGCAAGGGTAAATGTACAACAATGTACATTTTCCTTTATTTGAAGAAAGAGTCCTAAGCTAACATTTACTTAGAAGTCGTATTCCCGACACCTTTTTGCAAAGATGATTGATAAAAATTGCTCAGGACAAAGAAATTTCTCTCTTTGAAGATAACGCGCACTGAAACGTACCATTTTTCTTTATTTGAAAACCGGGTTGTTATCTAAATTTAAAACAAACCAATTTTTGATGAGCAAACTTTTTAAAGATTTTTGAAAATCGTTTGAAACAGTTGAATATTTTTTGCTCAAAACAAGAAGATTTCTCTCGTTGAAGTAAGCGCACTGAAACGTACACTTCCCTTTTATTATGAAGACCGTGTTGCAAACTGACATTTTGATTACAAACCATTTGTCTCTATTTAGACAACAACCTTTGGAACCCCATTGTGAAGCACGTGCTAACGAGTTACCAAAGTTGAAAACCAATTGAAAGTTGTGGTCAATCGATGTAAAGATGTTGATTTTAACGAGAGCATAAACCGTGTTTCAGTTGAAAACAATTCTCGGGAATCACGGAGATTAAAATTGCATTTGAATTTCTATTGATTTTTGAACCTCGGTTGTTTCATGTGAATTTTTAAATCTGATGACAAAGAAGATTTCCATTTGTGATTGTCCCATTCGATGAAACATTCAAAAAATTTTGTTTTTTGCTTCGTTTGAAAATAAGCCGTACTTGTTGGAGTATCGAACAGAGTCATCCTTTTTTTGTATTGAGAGCAGTTCAAAACATTTCTGATTTGGAATATTTGAAAGTTTTCAAATGACTTTGCTTTGGTCTCCACACTTGGTTTACCGGTGTAAAACGAGAGTGTGGATCAAAAACTTGATTCTTTCCTTTTAAAGTTCTTGTCTTAAAACTCTTTTGAGAAGTAGATGCTTCAAAAGTTTGAGATTCCTTAATTGGCCTCCACACTTGTTTTACCGGTGTAAAACAAGAGTAAGTTGTTTCAAAAGATTGATGCTTTGCATTTGAAGCTCTTTTCTTAAAACCCTTTTGAGGAGTAAGTGTTTCAAAACTTTGAGAATTCTTAGAAAACTTCCTATCTTTTTGCAAAGAATAGGTTGTAAACTGAGAAACCCTTCTTGAAAATGGTTTTGAGGATTCACCCGTGTGAACCTTTGCTGAAACACTTTCTCTAGGTTTTGAAGATTTTGAAACATTGGTTTCCCTCCTTTTCCGATTAAGAGAATCAAACTTTACTTTCAAAGCATTATACAAAGTTCTCAACTCATGATATTCTTTTTGACAAGAACGAATATCTTGTGATGCCAATTTTGATTCCAAATATGCAATTCGTTTTAAAAGCTGATCTTTTTCATTTTTAGGCAAAGACTGTGCAGTGACTGGTTTTGACAAACTCTTTTGCATATCAACTTTGGGAGTAAACCATGATTTTGAAATTTGAGAGTTTATCAACAATTTATCAGCTGGTGGTTTTCCCAAAATTGAATGTTTATCAAACTTAGTTTTCACAGACTTTCCTTTCAGATTTTCCAATTGAGTTCTCAAATGATTAATTTCTTTCAAAAATTGATCCTTTTCAGCTTTAGAATCATCAACCTTACGAGCCAATTGTCGTTCAAGAACAACTTTCGTTTTTTCAAGTTTTTCAAAATACGCCTCAAATTTAGCAGTTCTGTTGGACAATTCAAGCTTGACAGCATTAAAATCTTTTGTTTGTTGAGTTAAAACCTTTTCCAGCTCATCAATCTTTATTTGAAAAACACTTGTTTTGTTTTCAAAAAGATGTTGTTTCTCCCCCGGTGACTTTTTGAAAAATTCAATCTTTTCCAAAATATTACTGAACTTTGTTTCAGCAAATTCAAACAATTGAGACTTCAGATTTTCTGCCTCGTTTTGTGTTACATTTGAAGTTTTTGTTTGAACCCGCGACTTTTTGATTGAATCAAACAAGTTTTTGTAAGTCAACTTCAAGTGTTCATTCTCCTTAATTAATGACGCCACTCGATATTCCAACTCAATGTTTTTAGTTTCAATTTCATCAAAATTGTCCTTAACTTTGACTTCATCACATTGATTAGTCTCAACCTTTGACCTTTGAACCGATTCAAACAAATCTTTATAAGTCTGTTTCAAATGAGCATTCTCGAGTTGTAATGATGCCATAAAATTCTCATTTTCTTTTTGCACTGTTTTCAAAGAATTATTTTCTTGAGACTTGTGTTGAAGTGCGATTTCAAAAGCAATACTCTTTGCCTCAAATTTTGACAAATCTTTTTCCAATTCAACAATTCTTTTTGACAATCCCTGTGAGACTTCAAATGCATCATTACAAACCGTATCAGCTGTTTTACTCTCATTTGAAACATCTTTTGACTCTTTTGAAATTCTTTCAATTTCATCATGTAAATCCTTATTCCTTATTTCCACACAAGAAGTTATGACAAGATTCTTGATATCTTCAGCTAAGGATGCTTCCAAGAGTCGATCTTTTAAAAGCTCATTTTGTTTGAAAGTTTCATCAAGATCATTTTCCACTGAAACAAAAACATCTTTCATTTCTTTTACATCCTTTTTAAAACGATTCTGAAAGAGTATAAAATAGAAATACAACTTTTGAACAATTGGATTCATTTCTTTTTCATCTCTTTTACAACTCTTTCGAATTAACTCAAACAACGTTTGGAAAATATTTTCCATTTCATTCAAATCCACAAGCATTGGATTTGCACTAGGCATTGATGCCATGCTTGGTTTTGTCTTAGAAGAAAATTCTTCAAAAGATATTTTTGAAACAGAAGATATACAAGATGATGAAAAATATGTTTGTTCAGCAGAAAGTTCTTTTTGAGGAACAAAATTGTCATAAAGTTTGTTCAATTTTCCGTAATCGATTGGTTGTATCTTTAACTCTTGAACTTTTTCATCTTTTTGAAACTCATTCATTTTTAATTGACTCTTTTCAGCATCCTCAAGAGTTTCCTCAGAATCATACACATGCAGTTGTTCATTTTTATCACAAAGTTCATAAGCACGATACAACTTAGGAATTTTAGCATAAGCTTGTGAAAGAACATAAGGACCGTTATATCCCAAACCCGACTTATGTAAGTTGTCCCGAAAAGCTTTTTGTTCATTTGTAAGCAACCGAAGTGTTTCAGTTGATTTGCCCATTTTACAAACAACGTTTTCAAGATCTTTGATTTTAGCTTGTAACTGAAGAATATCATTAAGATATTTTTCCTCTTTGTCACGCTGTGTTTGATTGAAAATCGTTTGTGTCTTTTGATATTCCTCTTTTTTCCGTTTATAATCTTTGACATCTGACTCTAATTTATCTCGTTGTTTTTCAAGATCTCGAATGATATCTCGATCACGAACAAATTGAGACTGAGCTTGTTTATTATAACGTTTTGCCCGTTCATCAGCCTCAAGAAATTCGTTGAGATAATTATTATCCTTGTACATCTCAAGTTGACTAGTCAAATTCATGTTTTGTTGTTGGACTTTTTGAGCAAATAATTGTTGTTTTTCAGCTTCCTGAGCTAAGCGTCTTATTTCCTCGTTTGATCTCATTTTCCCTATTTATCACGACGAACCCAAGTAATTTTCAACACAAACCCAAAAATTCAATCCAAATTATCAATCAAACCAAATCACACACAAACTATCAGTTCTACACAAACCAATTTAATCTTAATCGTGTAGCCTATCACTAAAAAAAACCTATAACTTTTCGTCCAGCCCATAAAAATTCACCAACCGACCCAATTAATTTCTAGCCTAATGTATTTTGAAATCCTCGGTAGATACAAGTGAAATAGGTCCAATCACACAAACCCTAGCTATTGATATATAATTCTCTTACTCTTACACACTTATCACACAATCCCTAGACTCAAACGCATGCCTCTCTCTTTTTATCCTGATAACCACAAATACACAAATACAGTTCCATCTCACTACAAGAAACATCACTTGTCTTTTTCAATACCATAACCCACACATTCTTTAAGATGAAAAATCTCTTTCTTGTTGATTTTAACGAAACACTCAACTGACTTGATAATGAACCTATGAAATCCACAAATAAATCACCAACACAACTGTTTATATGGTTTCAAGATTTATGGAAAACACAGGTAGATGATTTTTTTTTCCTTTTTGTTCTTATGTTATACCGAAACAAAAATTAAGATTGAGACCCTTGTGTTTTGATCTTTCTTTTTATTTTTTCGAAAAACTAATGAAGCTTAAAAAAAGGGTTAATGATGAGTTGGGTTTATTTCTATGATTAGATCTTGAAACACTTGCTTGTTACGAAAATACAACCCAGCTGAGATCAATTGTTTCTATTTTATTTTATTTTTGTTTTATAAATCAAAACAAAAGAGAAATATGGACACAAGGTGTTCTTTGTTTTTCTTTTTCAGTTTAGAAAATCAATCAATAAGATTTTTTCTAGTAGAACACGAAACCTTTCTTTCAACTATCTCAATCTCGATTCTTTCACAGGTAGGTTGCTTTGTTTATCTTGTTGTTCTTCTATTTCATGTAAATCGAGACAAAAAAATGGACATCAACACTCTTGTTCTTGTCTTTGTTTTATGATTTTCGAAAAGTAATCAAGAAGTTTAAGCTTCACAAATTCGTTCTTGTTCTTTTTGTTTTTCTTTGAATAACGAAACAAAAGAAATTGATTGAGACTCTATAGTTTTGATCTTTTCTTTTATTTTCGAATATTGACAAGAAGGATTATCCTTTAAAACCTAGATCTATGATGATTGGTTTTTCATTATATGAAAATCTTTCAGATTTTTAAATCTCGAAAATAGATACAAATCAAACCAAACTGAGATCATGCATTGTTATTTCGAAAAGCAAATGAAGTTAAGCTTCAAAATTCGATCTATGACGAAATGGTTTGTTTGTGTGAAGATCTCTTTAGATCTTTGAAACTCGTAAGAGGCACAGAAAGACCAAAACAGAGATTGATGTTTTGTTTTTCATTTTAAAGTTTATCAAACGAAATAAAGAAGAATGAAACAAGTGTTTGTTTTGTTTTATCTTTGGATTTTCGAAAATTTAAGAGAAGCCTAGCTTTAAAAAATGTTAAATGATGAGTTGGGTATTTGTGTTGTGAAGATCTTTAAAGATCCTTTAAACTCATAAGAGATACACGAAAAAACCCAAACTGAGATCTCTTTTTGTTCTTTCTTTTTGATTTTTCGGATATTAAATGAAGTTAACCTTCTAAAAAATATGTGATCTATGATGATTTGGTTTCCTTGTTTGTTTGATTCTCACAAAAGATATGAAAAACCAAAACTGAGATCTTGTACTTTTTGCTTGAGTTTTCAGTTTCTGTTTTGACTTATCTTTTGAAATTCGGAGTTTAACTTCCGAGTTTGACTTTGGATCTGTGAAAATTGTTTAAGGATCTTGAAACTTTGAAGGTTCAACACTGAGATCTATTAGTTTTTGTTGTTTGAAGAAAAGAGTTATTCCAAATTTGTATCAGTGATGATTATAAATCTGAGATCTATGGTTTGTTCTGAGCTTGTTTCCGAGAAGTTGATTGTTTCCGAGTTTGAGATCCTTTGTCGAAAATGGATTCCGAGTTTGATTTTATTTTTCAGATCTGTGATGATGAAATTTTTTTGTGTTAAAGATCTTGTAGATCTTGAAAGAAATTAAAAACACAAAAAGATTGAAACTGAGATCTGTTTTACTGTCATTTTCAATTTCAATCTCGATAATACCGAATTTGACTGGTCAACGATTAATTTTGAAAGTTAAAGATCCGAAAAATCTGTTAGATTACCGAGTTTGACCAGTCAAAGTTGTTGTAACAAACTTATTCCGAGTTTGACTTAAAAATTGCTTTTACTGAACTTGGACTTAAAAATCTGCTGATTATAAAAAATAAGCACGAATAAGCAAATTTTGTACCAATTCTGCCACGACACTTACGATAAAACCGTAAGTATACAATCTCGATCAAACCGAGATTAGCAAAATGAGCACAAGATAAACTGATTTTACTGTTTGACAAAAAATAAGCAGTTTTGACTCAAATTAAGCTCACGAGAATAAGCAAATTCAGTAATAATGACACGAAAACCAGAATAAGCACAGCAGCGAATCAGGACAGAATAATTCTCAAAATAAGCCCAAATAAGCTCGAAATAAGCTGAAAATAAGCTGCTGGAATAAGCTGTCGAAATAAGCTGTCTAAATAAGCTCTCCTAAACAACACTAAATCGCTCCTGCAGCTCTGATACCACTTGTTAGGTCTGAAATTCAGGATCAATAAGCAATAGAGTGTTTAGTCTAGAGAGAGAAAGTAGAGAGAGAAAGAGGGAGGAGGAGGATTAGAGAAAGATTAGAATGAGATTAAGAAACACCTAGAGACACACCTCACAAATGAGGTGGTGGTGGGGTATTTATACCCAATTACAAGGAAGATCTACTAGCTCTTGTTTCTTAGCTTTTAGCCTATTTGTTGGGTCTCGTGACTTTATTTTAGTCACGAGCCTTTTACCTAACCTATTACACAATATTATTTCTCTATTTATTACAAGACTTTTATCTCAATAAGATCGTCACTTTTATTAATCCTAACAAGACTTTTGAAAGAAAAAGATAACATTAAAAGTGATTTTTTCAAAATCGAAAATGAAAAGATAATAATTCAACATGAAACTCAGTTAGCTAAAAAGGCTTTTAAAGAACGAGAAAATCAGTATCTTGAAGATATTTGCAATCTCGAAGAAAACCTGAGTTCTCATGATCGAATTGTTTATAAAATAGGTCAATCAATTCAAACAATTCACATGCTTGGAAAGACACAAAATAAATTTTATGATCTTTTTCTTAAAGCTGGGATGGGTTACAAGAATCCTGAACATCTCAAGAAGGCCATTGCAGCACAACCAAAAATGTATGATGGTGCAAAGCTTCGTAGTACTAAATTAGTAATTGATTCACCTGATTGAGAGGAAACTTTAGAAGATGCGAAAGAAAGTTTATTAAAAATGAGAAACAAAATGGTTCAAATTAACTATGCAAAACTAAATGCGCTTTATGAAACATTTGTTCCTCAACAAGACTTTTCTTTAGAACAAACATATTTTTCAATTCCTTCTACTTCTACTAATGGTTCTGAGTCAAAAGCAGTCACATTGGATTTACCAATTCCAAAAATGCCTAAAGAGAGTAAATTGTTAAAAATGTTTGACACATTGGGTGTGGCAATCAATGGTTTACGAACAAGGATTGATAACAATCTTTTAGAAGACTGACAACGAAGATGGATGTCTGATAGTCAAAATTATTTAAAAGAGCTTTATAAAACTGATGTAATTCCGATGCCTGTTTCTTTATCAAAGAATTTGAAAGAACTCAAAGAAGAATTCATTAAAGAAGTACAGGAAATGTTAAATATTTTTGAATCAATAGAACAGAAAGTTGATGGAAAATATATAAAATAAAATATTCTTCAAAAATAGATCGATCGACTTTTGTAAGTATCTTTGACAAGTGAAATTCAAAATTGTGTGTTGATTTCTGTTGAAAAACAAAAAAATGAGATGTTAAATGCTGAACTTGAGAAAAGTTCAAGTGACTCCAAAGATATCCAAGCCAATTTACTCAAGCAAATCAAAATTTTTGAAAACAATTTTAAGTGATCACAAGCTCAAATTATTGATTTTGAATTAAAGTTATAACATCAAAAAGAGAAAATGGTTTGTGGCGTCTCTTGGAAGTCAAAATTTTCAACAATGAACAAAGAGAAAGTGTTGCTAAAAACTCAAGTAGATTTTGTTGTTCAAGAAAGAGAAATAATTAAACTTGAATATCAAAAGCTTTTTAATTCAATAAAAGCAACACGGACTCAACACAAAAAAGAGCTTATTGAGTTGATTGAACATGTTAATCAAAATACATATGCTTATGTTGATGTGCGTGCTCAGAATCAAGATCTTTTGATAACAATATCTGAACTTAAGAATAAGCTTAAAAATGTTGACAAGGGAAAGAATGTGAATACTAAGTTTGACAAATCTGAGACCTTCGGAGCACTTCTTTGTGTCACACCCTTGCCTAAAAACATAGTAATTAAGGCTGCGAAAGTGTCAAATTCTAAGTTTAATCCAGATAGGTCAAAACTAGTCACTTTACATCCTTCACCCAAAAACGAGCAAGGTCAAAAACAAAATGAGAATGTACTTGCCAGAGGAATGTATAAAATCACAAAAACAGAGACATAGACACCGTATTCTAAAACTAACATATATGTTTCTAATTTCACATGTGTAGAAAGTTCTAATAGTGTTAGAAGACCAAAGTATAAGGACACCAAATTGAAGAATACAGTCTTGAAGAACACTAATGCTAATAGTTCAACTGCACATGTTCGGAAGATGTCACGTAGTGCTAGTATAG